>ML179681.1:0-62595 GCA_004369135.1 Dendrothele bispora CBS 962.96
ATTATGTGCCAAATACTGATTCAATCATCTATTATGTGCCAAGTACTGATTCGACTCAATAATCATGTTTCTATTACATGCTAAGTACCAATCCAACATGCAGTTCAAGTATTCAACCATCTATTGCATGCCAAGTACTGATCCAACCCGATAATTGTGTCAAGTACTGATATAAAATGACATTTATACTGGCATATGCTGATTCAACATATAGTTTATGTCAAGTCCTGACTGAACATTTGATTATGCATCAATTACTAATGTGATTCATGGTACTTTCACAAATTTGCCGTCTTAATTTATTTCACCCATGAAGTAGATGTAGACCATTGCTTCATGTGGCAAATACAAGGCCCAGAAATCTATCAATATTTAAATAGGGTCAGTACCTGCGAGCTTCTGTAGTCAATTTTAGTAAGGATGAGTCCCTTACAGGCCTTGAAATAAGGTAGATGGAAATTGCAGTGTCACTTTTTGGCAAATTACATATATACAAAGAAATATAAAATATTTAGACTTTAGTCTGAATTATTCATATCAGATTCCGAGAATTCAGATGAGATTGGAACGAATGAGTATCCTCCAGCCCCCCATTTCTCAACGGGAAAATGAGCATACTTTGTGCTGAAAAAAATGAGTACAATATACAAGACATCATAAGATAAGTCAAACCTTGCTTTAACTTGAGCTTGTGTCTTTTCCCCCTTCAAACAACTACCTCTCCAATTAGTTTTGTGGTGATCCACTTCTCCAGGCTGTTTTGTTTTTTCGAGATATTTAATGCCACCGCTATCTTCATTGGTTTCAAGCCTTGAAAATGAATGTGGATTAAAAAACATATTATCATAGCTGATAATTAAACATTACCTTGTTCCCACATTATTCTTGTCCGAGGTCGTAGCCTCAACAGCTCCATCTTTGATAACTGAAAAAACCTGAGCCCGAATAAGAGGAATTACTTGTGGAGTCAAGATTTCCCCAATTCTTTTTCTGTCCACTGATTGGATATGAGAGAGTAGACAGCACTTGCTTGAGTACCACAGAAGTGTTGAATCAGCACTTGCTTGAGTATCACAGAAGTGTTGAATCAGCACTTGCTGTGAGATCACAAATTGTTGATCCAGCAGCTGCTAGGGTAATACAGCTTGTTGGATCAGTACTTGCGGGGGTACCATGAAATTGTTGATTCAGTACTTGTTAGGGTAGCATAAAATGTTGAAACAGTACTAGCTGTGTACTACAAAATTGTTAGACTTGTAGTTATTAATTGTTAGATCAGATGTGTAACGATGTCATATCAGCAATTTGTAAATGCTCAGACTTGATTAATTGTTAGATAAGAAAATGTAAAATGCTAAGTCAGGAATAACTATTTGCTGAATCAGAACGCGGCAATTGTTGACTCAGACAATATCAACAGGTTAAGTTAGTGCTTCCAGGCTGTGTTGAATTAGACTTGTTGAATCAGTACTTGGCAGATGGCAAAAACATATCCTGCATATAATATATAGTTGACACGACTTCGAAAAGCTATTCTGAAATGACATCGCATGCTTGCTGGAGCATCATTTCGCTCTCAGCAAATCGAGGTCTTGCAACGTATCCGAAGTTAGGAGGATGACTTGGGAACGTAAGTATACAATTCACAAAAAATGAGATGCGGAACTTACGATAAGACACCATGTTCGCTTTCAGCATTGACCTCGAGCTTTGTCGGCTTTCCGTCAATATCCAATTCAGGTTTCAATACCAAGGACCACAGAATCGTAGCTGCGCCGATAAAAAGGGAGTTGTTTGCAACATGACGACCAATACAAACCCTGATCATAAGTTCCGTAAACACTTTTTCAATGACAGGAAAAGTGGATTCAAATCAACTTCACCTCCGACCAAAGCCGTACGAGACGTGCCCTTCCTCCTTTATCTCTAGGGATATAATTTTGAGCTCTCCTTTCGAGTCCAAGTGACGCTCGGGAACGAATTGATCTGCATCTGCTCCGTAAATCTCTTGATCACGATTCATAGACCTTGACAAAAAAGATTCCAGAAAACCAGCAAAATTAGATTGTAAAGAAAGATGCGTACCAAACATTAGAGATAAGTATGGTTCCTTTTGGGATAAAATAACCTTCATACCAATCATCCTGTGGAGTTCAAATCAATCATTCAATCAAGTATCTCGTCCACGTAAAGCGGTGACCCACTTCAATCGAAGCATGTGAGACACCCATGGGCAAAACCGGACGCCATCGTAGGATCTGGTTGGGTTATCACTTTTGTTTCCAAGATGTATCTCATACCCAAAGGCAACAGACCTCTTTCACAATGGCATGAACATAGGGAAGGTTTTTCATATCGGATAATGCCGGTAGTCTAGATCTTCCAACGACTCTATCAAGTTCCTCTTGTGCTCTTTTTTGAACATCTGGAAAAGCGGTCATAGCGTAAAGAAACCAAGCAAGAGTGCTTGAGGTCTTGATACCCCATTCTAAATTAGACTTCAAGATTCCGTCGGAAAGAAATGTATTTACCGTCTCAAAACCCGCTATACTTAAATTGCAATGTCATGGGTGTATTCAAGCTCCAACACAATTGAAGGGCACTTACTACAGAGAAGCTGCCAGCCAAGCAGACTCGTGGTCTTCAAGTTGGTGCTGCGTTTTTGTCAGTGCCATCTTGGCACACAAGCTCGACGAATGATCTTCTACATTGTCCTTGACAGTAAGATACAAATTGGTGAATATGGCTGTGTATCTTTGATACCATTGCTTTGCGTTGCGTTTCCAAGCCGCCAGCGATTCCGGAAAAAGATCCAAAAAGGTCAAGTACTCTACTAAAAATGATCCAGGGTACATGGCATGAGTTCCTCTTTCGACTAGATCATTGATCATGGCGATGGACGGATCGTTTGGGCCATTCAGAGTCGGCTGGGCATAGATCATAGAGATTACAATGGAAGCGGACATTCTTTAAAGTTTAATCAGCAGCAAGAAATCTGATACAAAACATATTTACCGCTCTATGTTTTTTCGCCATTGTCTCGTATCGTTAAGTAGACCACGGGCGAGAAGAGTTGCTTCTTGCTCTTGTGTATAATGATATTTTTTCACCGTGCTCTGAGTCAAATTGGCTGCTCTTCTCATTCTTCTCCATCTACCAAAAATTATTCAGAGAGCCTTCCGCGTGGAACTAACTATCAAACTCACAGATCTCCATAGCGCGTCAACGTCAGCATAAGGTTAGCACATAGATAGTCTCCAGCAACAATGTAATGAGGTCTATCTGAATAGATTGCTGATCGTTTGTCCAAAAGATCCATCGCAACCTTGTGGGTGTTGAGAACGATCATATTTTGCCCGCACAAATCAAAAGTTACGATGGGGCCTGAAGGTACCATGAAATGAAGGTACATAGGTTATGCAAAAAAGATGACACTTACCATACACATCTTTCCACTCATGAAATATACGCCATAATTTTTTATCAAGCTGGAATATGTTACCCAGCCATGGTAAACCTCTAGGTCCAGGTGGTAGCTTCCTACGCATTCGTAGGTACTGGGACCATCTTATCAATAATACGGTCACTGTGCACAGAATGATGGCACTGTAAGACTCGGCTGAAAGTGCTGTGATCATGGCAGTGAGCTCGTAGTAGGGTAAGGATGGGCGAAATATGGGAAAGTAGCACTGATGCCAGATATTTAAAGCAAATAAGGAAGTCACCTGTCAGATGTCGTACTGAACGGATGGCGTACTGACGTACAGCTTCGACGTCAGTCATATTTTCAACGGCGCATCAGAAACAGATATCAATTTGACGATTGAGGCCTGAGGCCTGAGGATCCGGCGACAAGTTCAATGCAAGCAATACACTGACTAACTTCTTGCGGAGTTTGCGGAGAATCTTTTCAATTTACGATTACGAGGCCGACCGAAGGAAGGACTCGTCCTTACTCAAGTAACTCAACCCAAGCTGCATACGTGATCGGGGTTAGACCCATTTGGCATATCGTTGATCATATCTCTGTCGGAGCTAAGTAGTAATCATCTTTTTCAGCGGACATGCCGACGGCCCTCTCCCTTCAAACAAAGATCAAGGGAGTCCCTTGATCTTTGTTTACTGTGGAGCAAGGGCAAAATAAAGAGCACTGGCCTGCTGTGGTCGCCGTGATCTGCGTGATCTATTGTTACGAGGCCGGAGTTTACGAAGGAATTACGAGGCCGACTGCAAGGAGGAATCGTACTTTACACGCAACTTTTCGCCTCGGTCGGTCACCGATGTGGTCTTGTTTGTCAAGACCTTTTATTACCAATATACCAATGTGGTCCTGTTTGGATCAGACGCTTCTGACTTCCCTGGCGGCACCTGGCCTTAACGCCCGTTCCATGGCAAAGGCCTCGTACTTGCCACGCTTGCGGTGGCCCACTTGACTTTATATGCAACTTTAAGCCCGAGTCGGTCACCGATGTGGTCCTGTGTGGACCGGAAGGCATCGACAGTTCAGTTGATGGGCACTTGCCCGTTCCGGTCTCGTTAGTAAGTTAGCAAAACACGTTCTCTCAACGTTGTCTTGCACTTCTCTCCACAACGACCACCGACCGACCCACGAAATTGGTATCGTATCACCTTTCTGACTCTGTATGTGTCACAAAACACTATATTCTCTCTTCCCCCGCTTTCATGTGAAACGGAGAAATCATCCAGCGAGTCTCAATATGTTAATTCAATTTCCAAAAGACTAACTCTATACCGTCGAGGTTCACAGATAACAGACCACACGAATACAACAAATAACTTGGCAGACAAACATTCATCTCATCGACGTCTCGACGGTGGTCGATCTCACGACCAATATCTTGAAGCAAAGAACTCTTCAATGTCACAGGCCTTGATACCAAGGTTATGCCCTTCATGCTCGTCAATGACTTTGTCGAGTATTCAGGCTGGAAGTGTATTCGTCTTCGCCGTGGATGATATGCTTGGGAACGCCGGCTGTAATCTGTGCGAGTTCTTTCACGCTTTGTATACCCACCATGTAGAGAATGATTATCGACATACTTTTGATCCTCCTAATACCATAATACGGAAAACCACGTTGCTCCATTTTATCCAAGTCGATATACATTCAATCGAGTGCAAAGGAAATCTCACCGTCGTGGAGATGTACATCGCCGATACGTGGTATGGGAACAGAACGAAACGGAGACTCTATTTTCGCGATCTGTGTTCCAGTGGTATCACTGACTGGGATGGAGACTCTGCTCATGGAACACTCTCTACATGGGCAGACCTTGCACTTGCACGGAATTGGCTTAGAGAATGCATCAGGGACCACACTGACTGTGCCCCATTTGTTTCTGTGGGGTTGACCAGTGTCTTTCACCATTCGACGCGCTTTATAGACGTCCTTCTAGGACGGCTCGTCAAGCTTGACCAGATTAATGTCAGAGTCCCCGTCGAATATATTGCCTTGAGCTATGTCTGGGGAAAGGATTATCAGCTGCGGACGACGTTGCAGACTGTCGAGAAGTTCAGTCAATGTCTCTCAGCCGATGATTCGGAAGCAGTTGATAGACTTCCTAAGACGATCCAAGATGCTATAAGTGTGACACGAGCTTTGGGATATCGTTTTCTTTGGGTAGATGCACTGTGCATCGTTCAAGACTCACCTACCGATCTCGGGATACAATTGGCGCAGATGGACAGGATCTATAGCTTGGCTGCTGTAACCATCGTTGCTCGGGGCAGCTCTTCGTCTGACAGCGGTATGCTAGGAGTGTCCATCCCTCGTAATCAGATAAAGCATTCGAACACAGAGGTGACTGTCAATAGAGGACTGAGCGTCGGAGTTTGGGACGTTATAGGCAGTGTTGAGGAATACCAAGAAACTCATGGCGAATTCGCCGACAGACGATTCTACGTCTGGCGGGGATGGACATTTCAGGAGCAAATCCTATCTACCAGAAATTTGGAATTCAACTCCAAACGTATGATGTTTCGTTGCGGTCGTGACTATTCATTCCAGGAGAGTGGGTACCCGGCAACTGCGAGCAGAGACATGAGGGATCCTAACCACTTTAGACATGCAATACGACAATTCAAACGGTTCCAGGCTAATCCTAGTTTGACGTCGGGGCTTCCCTCGCACAAAATCATGACTGAAGACATGCTCATCGCTCGAACTACCCTATTACTAGTTTATTTTATGTCTCCAGGTTTAATACTTCCAGTTTTGATAGTTTATCCTACGTCTCCAGTTTTTATAGTTTACAAGACAGCGCCACGCTCCGCTCGGACCGTCTTTAAGAGGTTGGAAGGATCGCAAAGAGCCGACAGAAGCTATTGGCAGACAGAACCAAATCAAGTAGAACTTAAGGTAATGGGCGAGGTGCCATTGTTTATAAAGAGTTTGATTTGATGCATGACGCTTGAGGGTTTTGCGCGCTTCGGTTTTTTGGTGGTTCTGGGAGTCGGGGACGCCCCGCTTGCGGGGGTTACTGATTGGAAGTCAGGATCGGAGCCGGAGTTTGCGATGCCTGATTGGTAATAAAGGTCTTGACAAACAAGACCACATCGGTGACCGACCGAGGCAAATAAAGACGAAAGAAGTCCAGTGGGCCACCGCAAGCGTGGCAAGTACGAAGCCTCTCCCATGAAATGGAGGAAATCAGAAGCTTCTGATCGGACCTTAATTCCGTCTGATGGGAGCCTTTACCAATAGACAGACCGATAATGTTGAGCGAGAATGCCCGAGTGACGTCCCGAATTAGGAAGACAATGACGCGGACAGGCCACGAATGTCCGATCGAACCCTCCCAGGTTTCTTCTATCCAATCTGTGAAGCTCGTCCAAGCCCTAGTGCTTCTCTGAGGCAACCGATGTACCCAATCACGAAAGGAAGCTAACTAGCCTTAACTCCCCTCTTGATTGACCTATTCTCTTTGATTCTGGCTTCGCCCTTGGCATGACTTCTGCAGTAATCGACTTTAACAGGATACCGGACACGTTGTGGTTTGTTCCACCATAAAATGTATGTCGCGATGTTCAGTAAAGCAAAGGCGACTGTGACGATTTCCAAATCGGTAACGACAAGTCCTTCAGTTACACGTGCGATACATTGAACGATGAACCAAGTAGTTTGTCCGATAGTTCTGTCAGGAAATCCCTCTTGCTCTTGGCAGTAATCTCGTCTTCAGTGATCTCGATATATTTGCGCTGGATAAGAACTTCCAGTAAGCATGTGCACTCCCCAGACGGGAGGCTGTTTTCAGATTGCGGACCATCTGTAGCCTGGATCCTATCTTCACAGTCTGGGGGATCTGCAGAAGGAGAATGGTCATCAGGTCCGCTTTCCTGTGGGGACTGTTCAGTCCTTTCTCTTTGCTGTTCCGTGGTGTCAAGCTTTGCAAAAACATATTGGATAAGCGAGTCACCTACCCATTTTTGAAATTCAATCTGACCCCGTATCTTCTCCTGTATTGCTTCTTCATCTTTATCTGAGTCCTCGAGAGTATGCATATATATACCGTCTTCGAAAAGTGCGAAACCGCCCATGATCAAGAAATGACCATGTGTCTCTGTCCAACCGTACTCTGTGAATAGATTGATACTTTAAGTATAGAGAACAGAACTGAGAATCAAACATAAGGCTTACGGCTATCTTTTTTTGCAATTTGTCTTGCAGCGAACCATTGCCTCAAGGCCCAAAGTACGATCAATTCCGTTTTTCGTGCCTACATCTCCCAACTTATGGCTGCGTTTCTTATCCGATGGTTCCATATCATTTTATGAGCGAGTCTTCGAAATTTATGGTTGAGAATGTGGTATACTGGTAATAGACAACCAACAGCTGTGGCGATAAGCAATGAAATTCGAACCCATATCGGAAAAACCCAAGAGGTGAGGGTTTCTCCGACACAGCTCCTTCGTCCATTTGCAAATGACCCATCTCCTCTCATCGACAAACAGTCCACTTTCTGGCCCTCCTATACGAGCTCTACAGGGGAGTAATAGTAGCTCAACCGCTTCATGAAAGGGGGGCATCACTCCGCGTGGCCGTAAAGTGTGACCTTCAGGTGACCTACTACCAATTAATTAAATGGGGCTTGTACACGGTAGCTTCAGAGCCACCAGCGATTCGAGTAAGGAGAGTCCTGCTAAAGTCGGCCTACATGTACTTCACCCATTTACCTCAGGATCCTACTAGTAGGTTCTTTGCTCACTTACATTCGCTATTGGTGTCGACAACGCGTTTCTGCAAATATAGTTCATAAACGGTACTTGAAAGATGATAGTAAATAAATATAAAAAGTACAGGTATCCTTTAGAACTAGAAGACACAATAATATGAACATCTGATGGTCTTATCTTCTTTATGAAGACATGTGCTTATGCCATGATAGATCTTTGATTCGGAACAGATTCATCAACAGTGCAATTCTCTTCCCAAATTGACAGGGCAGTTTGATGTCTATGCCCGCTCTCATTAATGCGTACAGTGTCATGTATGTTTTCAATACTTATGCCTAGAGCAACGCGCACAATGATAAAGGTTGGTGCAATTCCCTATTTAATGAGACCTCAGCAAATCAGATAAAACCAGGAATCAAGAAACATTCCACCCACCACAACTTGGATTAACACAGGGATTAGATCAATAATAATAAGATCGCCACTTTTAAGATTTAGCACTAGGGCAGGTAAAAGAGCCAGAGGATAAATAATTCCAGACTCAAGGCTACAGATAGTTAGGCACCATGCGAAAAGTTTGAAGTATGGTCCACAGTACATACCATACTGCCATACTTTATCTTGTAATTCTTCCTTGTTTTGATGCAAGATAAGTTGAGACTTGGTGTCCAATCCACCAGATACGCCCAGCTGAAGGAAGGTTACCAAAACTACTGATACGAAAGAAAGCTATGCATACCAATCATCAAAGGAATGAATAGATTTGTGAAAAAATTCACTGCTAGAAATGACTTGAATACATTTTGTGAAAGAAAATCCATTCTGCCTAAAGTACTGGAGTCCCTCACAAAGAGGAGCTTTGTTGACACGATTGCTATAGTTACTAGCCTCACTGATGCAAGTCCTTAGTAGTCAAGTCAGATTTTAAATTGACTAAAGGTAAATGGATACTTACCGTTGTTGATGGTAGATATAATTACAGGAAAGGCAATAATTTTTTTATTTGCTCCCCAAACTCTATAGCACCTATGGATCTGTAACTCAAAGTCAGGAGAAAATGTTGAAGAAATCACATTATGACTGACTAGAACAATATCTGCAATTATACTGGGTTGAAAGGTAAATCAAATATGAAATGAAATTCAGAAATAAAACTCACTTTGCTATAGTATACACCCCAAACCGAGTTGCTCTGGCTTCAATATCAGTAGAGTTGAATTTCTTCTTTTTTTGATACACTTGCCTTAGACGCTGAATCATCGAAACGATACCAATGCTCAAAAAATCCAATGCATCAAATCTGAGGTAGGAAATGGTTTCGATGGAGCTGAGAACAAATCCCAAAGTGCCTATGGTAAATAAGGCACTTATAGCAATTAAATTCATCTTCTGGACACAACCTCGTCGATGAATTACAATATACATGCAGGTTGCAAACAAAATCATGTATACACCTATAATGATTAAAGGAAACCATCATTAAGATGAATTTTTAGGGAAGCCATCATACCATAAAGAAGTGTATAGAACTAAACAAAAGTCAGTAATGACAACATGTACTAAAATGTTTAGATAAACATACCATTGATTGAAGATAGAATTGCACCAAAATGCCCTTCTCGAACTCTGTCAATGTGAGCATGGCAAGGTATATACTGCAAGTGTATCTTTCATAAACAATGGTGTCAACTTATATATATGAGGGGGACGAGTAAGAATCAGGGATATCAATCCAGAGTAAACCCCCTCGGTAAAGAAGCTGACTCTCATGTCGCATACATCACAAGTTGATTGTGGCAGATTAATATTTTGGTCTCTATGCAGAAGCCCAAGGCTGTCCATGGTATCAACAAGGACTGACCATTTTTCAGTGGCAATACATAGATTACAGAAACAAACATAGCAACTGAGTTGGATTAGAAGTCTTAATACAGTGATGTTACTACAACGGGGGAATAGACCATATCTGCAACGCTGATTTTTGGTCACCTTTATTTAGTGAGAAATGATAAAAATTTATTTAGGAACCACCTGAAATATCTTCAGGTGGATACATTTTATGCGGGGATCTCATTGCTGTTTTCTCATTAGCTCCTCCATAACATCTGTAGCTCCATTACTTCTTGACATTATGGAGCTTAGAAGTATCTGCGTTGCAGATACGGTCTAATAAGGATCATTCGCTCGAAGATAGAATCATTCTAAGAGCCGCAACTATATTAAACTTAACGCCACAACAGTAATGGAAACAACATAGCAATCGAATAGTCTCCCCTAGGCAGACTGATGATACTTATAAACATAGACACTCACCGTGTGTTATAGCAATTGATGGATTAGAGTCTTAGCACAGTGATGTTACTACAGTGGGGTAATAGAGACCATACACCCAAAGATATTAGAGCAAACTTAATACCACAATGGCGACCTGGCAACCTGGATAACTATTGATTGAACTCAAGATCACGGTTTGATGCATGTACAATTTCAAAAAAAAGAAAAGAAAAGAAAAATAATATTGGAAAGACCAACAGCAACAGGACTAGTGATAGACAGTGACTGACAAGACTGATACTAGGCATAGCCAAGTAAGTAAATAAGTCAAAGCCAGTCAGTCGTAGCGACAGCAAGGATTGAAGAGTTCGTATGAGTGGTTGTAGCAGGGTACGTATACTTATATGAATGTGCGTATCCACGTATATATGTAGGTGTGTGGGCGACCTCACCATATGTATGCACCCGAGTTGGTGGATGTTGGAGGTAGGGATCGAATGTCGATAGTATGTATGAATGTACAAAGTAAGTCGAGTCGACAAGCAAGGTGAGTCGACGAAGGAGAATGAGGGTGTTATAAACATAAGAGAAGTTCGAATTGGAAAAAAAAACACAGTAGGGATTTGAGAAACAACAGGGTAGAAACCGAAAAAGCCCAATGGTAAGAGTATTTTATTTAGATAAGCAAAAGCGAGGAGAAAACCTTATGAAAGGAAAAGAAAGATACACCAGTACAGGAAGTGGAGAGGGATGAGAGGATATAAATGAGTACAGAAGCAGTGGTTTCCGAAGGAGAAGCGAAGAAAAAAGGAATAAGTCAAAAAAAGCAATTGCAAAGCAGACGTGGATGTACAAACCAAAAAACGAAACCAAAAAAGAAAAAAAAAACAACACCTAGCAAGCATATACTCCTATATGCAAATATATGTGTAATGTTCCAGTATAGAAAGAAAAGAAAAAGAAAACCAACAACGCTATCACGTCCAGGTCCAAAAGGAAGTGAAGATACAAGGCACAAAATAAATCCCTCCTAAGTCCTTCCACCTCGTCTCATCTAATGGCGAGTAAATTGACGAACCCCACTACCCAGGCACTTCTCACTCATACTCACTCAACCTCTAAATGTTCCCTTCCTAGGCCTCCTCCCTCCTAGCTCTCTTCATCTTCATCTTTTTCGAATCAAACTCGTTCTTCTCCTTCCTTTCCCTCTCCTTCCTCCTCTCCTTCCTCTCCCTCTCCCTTCTCTTCGTATTCCTCTCCCTCCTCTCCTTCCCCCACCTCCCCATTGTCTGAGTCACTCCCCGAACTTCTTCGTTCAACATACTCGTACTCGTACTCGTATTCCTCAACCATCTCGAGGTCGTCGATCAGAACTCCTCCCGCTCCCGCTTCCGATCCGGATCCGGATCCACTCTCAGGTTGAGGTTCAGGTTGGATTCGAGCCTGGCCCGGCTGGGATTCCGTGTCCAATGGAGCAACCGGAGCAGGAGCAGGAGCCGGTTGATTCGGAGAAGGTGGAGAAGGTGGACGATACCGGTCTCTGAACTTGGAAACTTCCGGATGGATATACTGCATATCCTCGTCGTTCCTGTTGGGAGACATGACTCGTGCGTATTCGAGGAAGAGTCTGTGAGAAACGAAAGGAACGTAGAGTAGGATTAGTCAAAGGAAAAATAACGCGAGTACTAAACAAGGAGCAAAGGAAAAAAGGAAAGGGAAAGGAAAGGAATCGAGAGCTCAAAGAAAGCAAAAAAAAGAAGAAACTACCCACCTAAAATTATACGCAACCATATCCTCCCACCTCCAATACCTCTCACTCCACTCTCTCCCCTCCCTCGCCATCCTCTTCGCCATCTCCTCTCTCCTCTCCTCCTCTTTCGTCCCCTCCTTCGAGCCCAACTCCCCCCTAAAAAACAAATAACAATCCCACAAATCACTCAAATCAACCTGCACAGGCACAAAATGCACCCAAGGCTGTACCCTCTCCGTCCACCACTCCCCATACACCGTACTCTTAAACACCACGCTATTCCCACTCATCAACCTCTTGAACCTAGAACTCCAAGCGTTCCCGTCGATGTCTAATAGGTATTTGTATTGAGTTTGTGGGAGCGCGGTGAGCGGGGGGAGGAATGGACCGTATTGGGCTTGGAGGAGAGGGCAGGTGGAGGGGTGGCAGGATATGGGGTGGGTGCCGGTGAATGATATGTCTAGGAGGGAGTGGGAGTAGAGGGGGCGGGGGAGGAGGGTGCCTAGGCCGATTGGTTTGGGGTGTTTCGATTCGTCGTCACCACTGTCGCCGCTATCGCTACGACGAAGGAGAACTCTCATCCATTTACTCAACTTCCCCTCTTTCCCCCCAACCACGTTCTTCTTAGTACTGCTGCTGCTGCTCCTCCCACCCCCACCAGGCACCCTCCCCCTAACCCAATCCATCAACCCAACTCTCTGTCCCAACCTCCACAAAAACTCTTCCGAATACCACATACCCGTATTACTCCCCCTCCAAAACAACCTCTCGTCTTCTTTCTCTTCCCAATCTACATCGCCCCCCTCCCACACCTCCCGACTATCTTCTATCACCCTCGCTACGTCCGCCAACATCCCAGGATTATACCTCTCCTCCCCGGGGTCCAAATACTCCTCCGGTTTCAAATCCGCAATGTCCACACCCAACTCACTCAACACAACATCCCTCTTCAACCCCCTCTCCATATCCTTCTTCCCAACCCAATTCAACGGTATCGCACTCGTGATATCATGATGTAACCCACTTGGGCTGTACGAGAACAGGGGTACGAGGGATTGGGATTCGGGTAGGGGGCCGTGGAAGTGTTTCGTGAATTGGGTGTGTTGGCGGAGGAGGTGGGGGTGGAGACAGGGGAGAGGGAGGTTTGGGGGGTTAGGGTGTGGATGAATGATTTTTGGGAGGGGGGGGAGGAGGAGGAGGAGGGGGATGATGGGGGAGGAGAGGAGGATCACGTTTGTAGAAATCGAAAGTGGGGTAGTCACGTTTGTAGAAATCGAAAGTGGGGTAGAGGTCCCATGCGGGGGAGTCGGGAGGACAGGCGGAGAGCCAGCCTTGGGTGGATTGGGTTCGGGGGGGATCGAGAGGGTTGAAGGCTTTAAAGAAAAAAATTTGTATCAGAGTATAGACTATAAAAAAAGTTGAAGAAAAAAAAACATACTCCTTCCTTCCCTAGCATACTCTACCGCCTTCTGTTTGAGCCCCCAATCAGTCAACATGGAAGGCGAATCATGAGGCGAAAACGTCGCTCTAAACGGTGGAATCCACCTCGTCAAATCATCTCTCTCCTCCTCCTTCCTCCTCTTCTCCTCTTCGCTTCCCTCTTCTTCTTCTTCCCACTCCGGTCTTCTCCCCTCCAACATCCCCATAACCCACCTCCCACCCTCCATCAACGCCCACTCTCTCCCCTCATCCCCACCAGCACTAGGTAAACTCCAATTAACCACCCCAACCTCACTCTCCCAAGTCCTTTTCCCAATCGTATACCTATCCTCCTCCCCACCCTGACTGTTCCTCGTCTCCCTCTCGTAGGTCTGGGCCACTAAAACATCAGGATCGATCCCCCAAAAATGTTCCAAATCATCGTTGATCTGATCATATTCATCCGGTAACAACACTCCGTGTTTCTCTACGTACCCCCACCATTTATCGAACCCCCTAGGTGGTGGACGGTTGTATCGTCTTTCGTATTCGATCACCGCGGCACGGAGGGAGGTTGATGCGCGAGCGTGTTTGGCTTCCCATTCGGCCCGGGCGTGAGAGATGAGGACGTCGATGGGGTGGTGTGGGGAGAGAGGGTTGACGTGCAGGAGACCGTTTGGGTTGAAGTGATGCGAAGTGAGTGTGGAGGAGTGAGTGGACCAGGTGGTTCGAGTGAAACCGGCACCGGTGGGGAGGGAGGAGGAGGAAGAGTTGGAGTTTTTAGGAGCGGAGAGAGTGTCTTGTTGTCGTTGTTGTCGTTGTTGTTGGTGAGTGTCCTTCGCTTCGTGGACGAGCGTGACGCGAGAACTAGCTACGGCGGGAGGAACAGCAGCGTAGATATCCTTCTCTACCTCGATCCCAGTCGTCGTCTTCTCCAAGAACTGTCCTCCTCCTCCTCCCCCTTCCTCTTCTTCTTCTCCGTCTGCTAACACCCCTTCACTCCTCCTCCAATACATCCCAACCAACACCATCGCTCCCACCACACAAAACAACAAAACCAACTTCTTCGACGACAAGCTCGGTCTTCTCCTTCCCGGTCTCAACCCAAACCCCAAACCCCAACTCGTACCCATTCTACTATTACGATGAGAAGTCGTCGCCGTCGTCCCAGAAGAATACGAAAAAGGAGCTTGAAGCTGCAATTGGAAAGGTATACCCGGGATGAAAGAACGACCCGAGAAGGATTTTTGGTGGACGTGGAAAAGACGACGGGTGCGTTGTTGTTGTTGTTGGCCTCCAGTGGAGGACGACATTGTTATTATCTATCTCCCTTGTTCCGAACCTATCTAGTGTCTAATGGAGAGAAAGTGGGGAGAGAGCAGAAAGGGAGGAGAGACGAAAAGGAAAGATTGAAAACTGAAAAGTGATGGATGGAAAGGAAGAATGAAAAGTTTTTAATCAATCATTTTTTTTTCCGTCAAAACGTCCGTCCCCCATCTGTCATCCATCATCAAACAACGTAAATTAAAAAATTAAAAAATTGAAGCCGGTGAAAAGCCTTACAACCAACAAGTGAAAAAACTTCAGCTCCGTTGACATCTCTTCACGTGAGGTTTTATCCGAGCTCTTCTACCGAGCGGCGAGAAGTACTCGCGAAGTCTTCCTTTTCCTTTTACTCGTCGGCGGGAGTCGTCGCTCCTCCAAGGTCTGACTCTTTGTGGTCTAATCAAGACACTGTCAAAACGTCCCTCAACTATGCTCTGACACCGGCACGACAAACGTTTTGATCTAAAATCACCTTAACAGCGCAGCGCTGTGCCATAGTATCGATTTTTTTTGGTCTGAAACCCCTCGGCTCGGTCTCGGCTTGTCTTGGGGGCCGTTCTAACATCGCTGTTTCATCAAGCCTTAAGGCACCACAAGGTATTCAAACCCCAACTTAAGGGCCCTCTAATAGCCCCTCGAATCGCCTTCGGACACGGGGTACGTCTGGGTTAACGTATACGTACTATGTAAGTACTGAGTACTGAGGGCTGAGGGCTGAGGTCAGCTTCCGAGCCTCGAGGTGAAAACGGCTTCGGGCTTGGGCAATGGGGGTTCTATACTTCTTGTAGTGGAATAACTTTTCCTTAAGGATCTTCGGTGAGACGTTACGCGTACGGCTGTTAGTATATACTAAGTATGCGGGTTCAAAAGGCCCAAGGGTACCTCGGAGCGGAAGGTTACAGATATGTACATTGTACAAGGCCAATCCCGATTCCCGACCGCATGTACTTACTTTAGACAGCGCTCGATGATTTTTCCCATTAAAAGAATAACTCCAAGATTGATCCAGCTCGGTGGACGACGTTTATTTTGAGCACATACCCCACATACAATAAGTACTTCCGAGCCTCGAGGCGAAACGGCTTGGGTAACTTCTTTGGAGTGGAGTTTGGAAATAAAACTTTTCCTTAAGGATCTCGTTAGTATGCGCGGGCTCAAAAGCCTGAGGGTACCTCGGAGCGGAAGGTTACAGATGCCATATGCACATTGTACAAGGTCATCCCGACCGCATTGACTTAGACAGGTCACAGCGCTCGATGGATTTTTCCCATTAAAAATAATAACTTTGGAACTATTCCAAGATTGATCCAGCTCGGTGGACGACGTTTATTCTGAGCGTACTTACCCCACATATAAGTACCTTCCGAGCCTCGAGGTGAAACGACTTCTTCTTTGGAGTGGGAGTTGGAAATAACTTTTCCTTAAGGATATCGTTAGTATCTGTTAGTATGCGGGCTCAAAGGTGGTACCTCGGAGCGGAAGCTACAGATACCATATGTACAAAGGTCAATCCCGACCGCATGTACTTAGACAGCGCTCGATGATTTTTCCCATTAAAAAGAATACTTTGGGACTATTTCAAGATTGATCCAGCGACGTTATTTTGAGCATAAGTACCCCATATAAGTACGGAGTACATACTTGGTAGACACATATACTCATTCTTGCTTACACCCAGACTGAGACAAGACCCTTTCAACTTTGCAACTCCATATGCATATGTACGAACTGTTGTACATCAGGCGATTCTGCATCCGCCATGACAGTGCCCGGCTGGCCCCGGCATCACCGTGAACGTTGAACGTCTATACGTTAGATATCATCGACCACAGACAGCTGCCAGTGTCAAGTGAAGTGGTTATCCTGAACAGCTATCACTCCTATATCCTGCCACGAGCGTGAAGGCATGGCCCAAGGTCGGAATTACAAGCCCTGAGGAGAGTAAGTAGATCGCTGACTGTCCAAAGGTTCTAGGCCGTGTCGCCGCACGTAGCAAATATGTACTACGTACAAGGCCAGGCCCGGGTGAGTATGTCAATGACCAGGTTACGAGGTCGACTAAAAGCTCGGAGGAATCGTCTTTGCGTGCAACTTTTCGGTCACCAATGTGGTCTTGCTTGACAAGACCTTTATTACCAATCAGTCCATACGGCATCGCCGATGTGGTCCTGTTTGGATCAGAAGCCACAGAATGCATGGGCCGTGTACTTGCGGTGGCCCACTTGACTTCATGATTTGCAACGCGAATAAATATCAGCACACTGGCATTACTTAGCCAAGGCCATCTATAAGAATCTTCGTGAGACGTAACGGGTGTTAGTATGTACTTACTTACTATTCAATCCCGACCGCATGTACTTAGACAGCGCTCGATTGATTTTTCCTATTCAAAGAATACTTTTGGAACTAAGTATTACAAGATTGATCCAGCGACGTTATTTTGAGCATATACCCCATATAAGTACCTCCCCCTTCCGAGCCTCGAGGTGAAAACTGCTTGGGTAAACTTCTTTGGAGTGGGAGTTGGAAATAACTTTCCTTAAGGATATCGTTAGTATCTGTTAGTATGCGGGCTCAAAAGCTTGAGGGTACCTCGGAGCGGAAGTTACAGATACATATGTACACTGTACAAGGTCATCTCGACCGCATGTACTTAGACAGCGCTCGATGGATTTTCCCCATTAAAAGAATACTTACTTTGGGACTATTTCCAGAATTGATCCAGCTCGGTGGACGACGTTATTTTGAGCGTATACCCCACATAGGTACCTCGAGGTGAAACGGCTTGGGTAACCTCCTGGAGTGGAGTTGAAAATAACTTTTCCTTAAGGATCTCGTTAGTATGCGGGCTCAAAAGTGGTACCTCGGAGCGGAAGTTACAGATACATATGTACATTGTACAAGGTCAATTCCGACCTGCATGTGCTTAGACAGCGCTCGATGATTTTTCCCAAGTAAAGAATACTTTGGAACTATTCTAAGATTGATCCAGCTCGGTGAACGACTTTATTTTGAGCGTACCCCACATAAGTACCTCCCCCCTTCCGAGCCTCGAGGTGAAACGACTTGGATAACTTCTTTGGAGTGGAGTTGAAAATAACTTTTCCTCAAAGATCTCGTTAGTATGCGCGCGGGCTCAAAAGTGGTACCTCGGAGCGGAAGTTACAGATACATATGTACATTGTACAAGGTCAATTCCGACCCGCATGTGCTTAGACAGCGCTCGACGATTTTCCCCATAAAAAAGAATAACTTTGGAACTATTCCAAGAATTGATCCAACTCGGTGGACGACGTTATTTTGAGCGTACCCCACATGTACATAAGTATCTTCGAAGCCTCGAGGTGAAACGGCTTGGATAAACTTCTTTGGAGTGGAGTTGGTTATAACTTTTCCCTAAGGATCTCGTTAACAGTATGCGGGCTCAAAAGGGTATCTCGGAGCAGAAGTTACAGATATTCAACAAGGTCAATATTCAATCCCGGTTGCATGTACTTAGACAGCGTTCGATGAATTTTCCCATTAGAAAGAATACTTTGGAACTATTCCAAGATTGATCCAGCGACGTTATTTTGAGTATATACCCCATAAGTACCAACTACATACTTACATAGTAGTGACGCATGTACTCATTTTTACTTACACCCAGACTGAGACAAGAACCCTTTCAGCTTTGAATGTCAACTTAGGGAAAACTCCATATGCATATGTACATGTACGAACTGTGTCATCCTAGGCGAATCTCCATCCGCCATGACGCTGACAGTGCCCGACATCACCGTAACGTTGAACCGTTGAACGTTGACTCTACGTTAGATATTATCGTCCACTGACAGCTGTCAATGTCAAAGTGAGTGGTTATCCTGAATAGCTATCACTCCTATAGCTTGCCACGAGCGTGAAGGCATGAAGTCAGAATTACAAGCCTGAGGAGATGTAAGAGAGTAGATCGCTGGCTGTCCAAAAGGTTCTAGGCCGTGTCGCTACGCGTAGCAAGTACTACATACGAGGCCAGGGCCGGTTAAGTAATGGTAAGTATGTCAATGGTCGGGGCGAGTAACGAGACCGACCGAAAGGAAGAATCTTTGCGTACACTTTTCGCCGACGGTCAGTCACCGATATGGTCTTGTTTGACAAGACCTTTTATTACCAATCAGTACTTCGTCGCCGATGTGGTCCTGTTTGGATCAGAAGCCACAGAAACTGATGCATGGGCCGTTCCAGGTCTCGTACTTGCCACGCTTGCGGTGGCCCATTTGACTTCATGAGAAGCCAATGTCTTGCAACGTAAATAAATATCAGTACATTACTTAGCCAAGGCCATCCTTAAGGATCTTCGTGAGACGTAACGGGTGTTAGTACTTATGTACTTACCATGCGGGCTCACAAGGGTACCTCGGAGCGGACTCGGAAGTTACAGATATGTACAAGGTCAATACCGAACGCATGTACTTGGACAGCGCTCGATGATTTTTCCCATTAAAAGAATACTTTGGGACTATTCCAAAGAATTAATTCAGCTCGTTGCGACGTTGGTGCGACGTTATTTTGAGCGTACCCCACATACAGTAAGTCCCTTCCGAGCCTCGCGGTGAAACGGCTTGGGTAACTTCTTTGAGTGGAGTTGGAAATAAAACTTCTCCTTAAGGATCTCGTTAGTATGCGCGCGGGTTCAAAAGGGTACCTCGGAGCGGAAGTTACAGATACATATGTACATTGTACAAGGTCAATCCCGACCGCATGTACTTTAGACAGCGCTCGATGGATTTTTCCCATTAAAAAGAATACTTTGGAACTATTCCAAGATATTTTGAGCATAAGTACCCCACATAAGTACATACTTATTAGTGACACATATACTCATTCTTGCTTACACCCAGACTGAGACAAGAACCCTTTCAGCTTTGAACGTCAACTTTAGGGAAAACTCCATATGCATATGTACGAACTGTGTACATTAGGCGATTCTGCATCCGCCATGGACAGTGCCCAGCATCACCGTGGATATTATCGACCACAGACAGCTCCCAGTGCCAAGTGAGTGGTTATCCTGAATAGCTATCACTCCTATATCCTGCCACGAGCGTGAAGGCCTGAGGTCGGAATTACATTGAAGGAGATGTAATGGTATGTGGTTGGGGGGGGGGAGGGTGAGAAGCCAGATTTCGTCTTGCAACATAAGGAAATAAGTATCGGAACATTAGCCAAGGCCAAACACAGTGGACAAGGCAGCCCAGTTATCCGATTCATTGCATGAAAATGTACATATCATAGGAATTACGAGGCCGACTGAATTTTGAAAGGAAGAATCTCTCGTAGCATACTAAAACTTTTCGCCTCGGCCAGTCACTGGTCACCGATGTGGTCTTGTTTTATTACCAATCGGACATCCCGGCTTCGTTGAGATGATCCTGTCTGGATTAGAAGCCTTTGACTTCCTCAGCCTATGTTGGTCCATTCCAGACCTCGTACCTACCATGCAGTCACTTGTGGTGGGCCAAACTCCAACTTCATACCTTGACACTAGTTTCGATGATGAGTTAAAATTCATTCACACATTTGGATGGGGGACATTATGTTGATGACATGTTGATGACCAGTTGACTCAGCGAGATGTGTAGCAGAAACACTCCACAGAGAAAGGGAATGATAAAGAAAAGTCGAGTGTTTGTGGTAAACGAAGCTGACTTCAGGAGTCTTCTTTCCACTAGTCAACTAGTAAATTCACCAATTTAGATCATCTTATCTGCCGAGGCTTTGTCCCGCCGGTACACTCAGGAGTCAGACGGTGCCTGAGGGTGGCTGGGCCGCGCGGCACCCAATTCTGGAAGGTACCAGTCAGACTCAGTGTACCGGCAGGACGAAACCTCGGCAATGGCAGCGCTTGATCCCTTGCCGTGACAGGGCAATCCTGGGTGGCTAGGCTGCATTTGGCCACCATATATCTAAGTATGTATATGTATCTTTTCAAGAGAAGGCGCGTCACCGTTGCCTCACCTTAGAAACGATTGGCGAGAGTAATTAAATAACTTCAACAACATGCGTGCAAACTTTTTTGGATGATTTTACATATACTGAAGCCAACTTAGATGCTAAAAATCGACCCAGATGCGAACAGTGGTATTTTTTTTGCTACAGGTTACTATTTTGTGGTACCTTGAACTGTTACATATCTATATTCTACATGTTAGCTAATCTCTGTAAAAAAAAAAACGGTTCCCGAAGGCAGATTTCTCGCATCTGGGTCAATTTTTACATCCAGGTTAGCTTCAGTACTTATCAAAAATCTCCAGCTGTCATTAGTTTTGCAAACAGCTGTGAGTACTAACTTATATGTGACTGAGTACCTACCATGCGAAACAGTAGGACCAATTCTTTTCGGGAGGGTTACCTGTAGGCTGCATAGCTAGGGGAGATCTAGAAAACCGCCCTCCTACGCATAACCCGCACTATACTATTGTCATATAATTCCAATATACTGAATGCACCAGCCGTCTTGGTATTGTTCTGCGCTGGCTTTTATTTTCAGGTGCTAATACAGGACGGCAATGCCTATATGCATGGCCCCGCGGTCCACCGTGCACGTGCATATCCGATAAATTACTGGTAACGATTACGGATCTGACTTATCTCATTTCATCCAGAAAGTCTTCTCGAAGACGGAGCTTTGGTAAACGAATTTGATGAATCCAACCACGAGCAGTGAGTCTTTAACCCAAGCGAGTATGTTTTCTAGAAGGATAATTGTAAGTGACAAATATTTCTGAGCTCAAAATTTAGTGATGTACCCATGTCTATCCACTGATCCCACTCCAACGGGAGAACAAGTTCTGACCAATTATATTTGCCTCTATCTGTCAAGTTGTCCGATCATCAGTCAGAATATGGACGGGGACTTTGACAAGAAATAATCTTGAGTGACTGTCCAAAGTTTCAACGCGCTCCAAGTCATCACACTAAGATGTTCATTTGTCGGGACCGTTGACAAACCGAGGACGGAACAGTTGAGAGATGAGAATCGGTCCGAACTTACCCCTGTTAATCAACTTATCCACACCAACTTAACTGCCTTAATTATGGACCATTCCAACTGATGCTGACATCCGTTTCTGGTATAGATGTTTCAAAAAAGCTTCATGTCAAAGACTCAACCCGACGCCCAAGATTAGGTCTCCTTGGTAAATTTTATTGTCATTCAGATCCCATTCATTTTTGCGACAACAACGTGACTCCCGAGCTCAAAGTCGAAACTCAATCTGGTGTCTTCCTCGCTTGTCCTTGCTGGCTACGCTTCATGTTTCAATGAGATAGGATGGTCGATTCGGCGATAGATATCTACATGTACATTCCTGCAGTCAACCTTGAAGATCTTCGAGAGGATTCAATAAGCCTACCAGCACATTGTCGTCCCGACATACGTCCGCTGTCACATTGACAGACTGATCCCAGTCGTCAGTTGACTTACATATCGCTAGGGAAGGACCGTGAAGGTCGATTACCTTCGATAGCGGGGATAGATGACTTATCATTACGGAAAAACGGCGCAACTTCTCGGTGCTTTTACCATGTGGTATCAGGACATCCCAGGTTGAACTACTGGGGTTAATTGCCTTTCCGGCGGTAAAAGGATGGCCGCAAGTTGACGTTTCTGTATAAACCTTGACGTTCAAGTCACTGTGCAGCCAAGCTTCAAAAGTATGACTCGGGTTGATGAGGTTGATGCTGTTCCGGCGGTAAATGCGGTTCGATGATCTTAGGCATGTATTATTACCATGAGAATGAATCAATGGCTTAATCACCAAACTGTATGGTAACTATATGTTGGGAAGGTTGGATCGGGACAGATCTACGCGGGTCAGTGTCCTTTACTGATGCCAACAAAACGGACAAGGGCGATATGTGGTTCCAATAGTAGCCAATTGAAATGAAAGTATGACAAGTACAATGTGAATAACAGTAATCTGTTGTGTCCATGGAGCAATAAGTTAAAGAAGAAATACGTATTAAAACACTAACGCCGTCGGACGTAAGAAATTGGGCAATCTATCAAAAGCCATTGTTCAATAAATTATAATATTTACCTGTGATATCGCAGAAGAACACGTACATTTACTAGTAATGCAATCAGTCCCGGAATGTCTCCTTAACGATGGAAACCATGGGTATCATATTTTGCCCATCGTCCGAGGAGCGGTCTGAGGAATGTACGTGACCCTATTTTGAAAGCAGAAATCGAGAAATCAGTGTTACGTTCTCCAGTAAATTTCGTACACGAACCTTATTGAGGACGGGTCTTTGGTTTTGGTTGTTCAAATAAATAACATTCGGGTTGCTGTGGCTTTGAGATACTATGAATCTGTTGCCGGACGTTGAATGGGAAAATGTGTCGCCAATATCGGCGGATCTCGTAGCAGAATGGTGAGCACCAGGCCCAGGTTCTTTGGGGTCATTTCTTGCGAACGAAGCACGAGTGTTGAGAGAAGCATAAAGAGTGTTGGTGTATAACTTTGAAAGACCAAAAGCACTAGAATGGTATCTTTGGTTCAGTTTTTGATACTCGTAGCAAGATTTTGAAGAAACTCACACTGCTAAATGTAGACCATTGTTGCTAAAACGAAGGAAAAAAATTAAATCTGCAACAGCAGCGCCCGCAGTTATCGCTCCGGTCTCTACGGTGTTACGAATGAGACGTGAAAGAAGTAATTCCGTGTGCCTTGCATGGCCTTGAAAATGAGGCTGTCTTGTCT
Organism: Dendrothele bispora CBS 962.96; assembly: GCA_004369135.1. Classification (NCBI taxonomy): domain Eukaryota; kingdom Fungi; phylum Basidiomycota; class Agaricomycetes; order Agaricales; genus Dendrothele; species Dendrothele bispora. The sequence goes on from ML179681.1 coordinate 23,710, forward strand.
TTACGCGTGCGGTGTTTATCTACAATGATGTCGGAGGGACTGTCAGTAACCGTGCACAACTTACGCCGGGATTTTGAGGAAATGGCTTACAAGATAAGTCATGGAAATGGTAATTAATACATCCGCAACAGCGCTGCCAGCAAGCCAGACCTATAAGGTTTCAGTTAATGAGAAACAACTCGGGATAGTTCACCAGAGAAACTCACTGTGACAGCCCCAAACAGACGTTGAATTTTTAGAATATCGTTCAAAAAATACCACTAGGTGCAAGGAATTAGCCCATTGTTACGCAAAATAAAACTCGCTTACTCTGATGGTGGTCACTATTGCCGCAATTGCCTGAGCTAGTGATACACCGACTATGAGGCATATCACCACCCAAAAGGATTTCGTCGATGACATATGAACTCCAAGAACATATATCCTCCACGCAAAGAAAAGTTGAACTGCAGCCGAGCCTTTCAAAGGGGAAATGAGTAAAACTTTTGGGTAAATTTCAAGAATCTGTTACACACAAACACCAGCGAAAAACGGTATCAGCGCAAAGCCCCAGTCTGTCACATGAAGGTTTTCTGGCCGTCCCCAACCTGCACCGAGGAATGACCAAGCAGATGAACTGATGGCAATGGTTTGGAGAATGTCCATGAAAAATAAGCCATAGACTGGGAAAGGAAGCGATTTAATCAATAAAAATGCCAAAACACTTCTGGGGAGAAGAAATACCAGAAATTTTCATCAAGTTTTTGTCATTCGGAAAGGACATGTAGTAGACATCTAATATTACATCTTTTCAGTAAGGGCACAAAAAAATAAGGTAACACACGCACAAACTTGAGTGATTCCTATACCTAAGAGCATATACGAAAGCATTGTCCCGACCAGCTGAGTATAACATTAATGAGGGAATAGAAGAGACCAATGACGACGTATCGACATACTATAGGTCCGACACTAACATAAAATATTAGCTTTGAAAATAAAGTCGGGGAGAAAGCTGACCTACATCAAAAGCGCATTGCCAGGAGGAGGGGCAGTTGACGAATCCATATTTTTGAGAAACATATGGTAATCGGTCCTTTATATGGCCATCACTTTGTGATGCTTTGATGCTTCTATTGAATTGCCCGGCATTGAATAGGAAGAGCGCACATGCTTCCACCGCCAGTGATAAGGGTGTGATGATTGATCCCCCAGCAACTTACACTCGGATCACGGTATTTCACTTTGAACATTGCAATACTCCAAATGTGGGTACTCGCCTCCTAGATTTTGATGCTGACACATCTGTGGATCTGAATGTGTCGGCGCGACCCCAGAGAGTACGGGAGACCCCTGCAAAAGTTTGACAAGATCGATAGACTTCGCTGTAGCGGTTGCCCTGAGCGACATGTTTTTAGGAATTGCGATACATCAGTGACTACTGCGAATACTAACCAAGCTTGCCTTTTTTTACAAAAAACTTCTTATTCCTGGAGTCCGGCAAGTACGATAACCCGACACAGCAATCAGACTCATTTATCCGCTTCCTCGGAATGAAGCTGTGAGTTTGGGTCTTGCTAAGATGCCAACCGGACCTGAAACTAGAAAAGTCACTATCGGTGGAATTTTTAGAATCAGCCATTACATGTCATTGGTTGTCCCGTCTTGTCGTTTTACCTATCAAATCTGACTGAGCTAGTAAGGAACAGACGAGTTGAACGATATATGTATCTCTGAGTTTACATTCTTTGCCTAGGCCGTCAGTAGTCTCCAATGTATCATCGTTTCATAACATTTCTTGGGAGTTTTACTGAATATGAAAAGGTCCATCAGATAGGGTTGATATCACGAGATTTTCTGCAAAATACCTAGAAAAATGGCGTTAAATATTCCCATGTCATTATTCAGATTCCTAGCGTGGTTTGGGTTGATCATCAGATTGTTCAAATCATTAAACATACAAAGATTTCTTTATGTTATGTTTTTTTTTGATTGGTCAAAAGAATCTGCTGTCAAGTTTCGCTACCGGAGACGTGGACGATCCGTATCCAACGGCTACTGCGAGAAAAGAAGTGGAAAATGTCTCCCAAATCATGCGTAACCGATAGTAGTGTGAGAGCAAGTCCTCTGGTGTGAAATCGAAAATTAAATGTAAGACTAGTTCTCGAGTAAGTCCTTTGAAATTCCGAGATTCGGAAAATCTTCAATAAATAAAGTTTGAACGACAGATGTACTACAGACCCAACTCGAGAGGGTATTGGTGGTATGTAAATGACTATTCATGAAACGTCTCCTTGACGATCGAAACCATTGGGATCATGTTCTGTTCATCGTCCAAATGTCGTGTACGATCCGAACTCTTTCGCAGGTATCAGCAATGTTATCAAAAATCAAAATTTTGAACGAACCTTATTGACCACGACTCGATCGGTATGTTGTTGGTTGAACGAAATAATACTCGTGTTAGTTCGGGTCGGAGAGAAAACGTGTCTAGTGTTGAAGCTATGGCTCGGAAAGCTACTATCCACGATTTCTGCAGATCTGGAGACGGTGCTATGGGCGCCAGCGCTTAAATCTTTATCTGCGTCTCTCCGAAATGAGGTTCGGGCATTCAAAGACGCATATAAGGTGTTTGTATATAGCTTCGAAAGAATCAATGCACTGGGTATTATTGAGCTCAGTCATAAAAAAAAGAATCGGTCCACAACTTACAATGATAAATGTAAAGAATTATCGCTGAAGTGTAGGAAAAAAATTAAGTCTAGGACGGCTGCACCTGAGGTGATTGCCCCCGTTTCCATCGAATTGCGAATCAATCGTGAAAGAAGCAATTCTGTTGGCCTTGCTTGGCCATGAAAATGGGGTTGTCTTGTTTTTGTCCTCGCAGTGTTTAACTATAATTCATTAGTTCTACTAGATCCTCATTATCACATAATAGCAACTTACGAGGTAAATCATGCAGACAGTAATCAGGACATCGCAAATAGCACTACCAGCAAGCCATACCTGACAATGAGGTTCGAATCTTTGATCAATAATTCTGACCATGGTCAAGATGAAACCAACTCACTGCACCAACTGTGAATAGGCGATGGATTTGTAAAAGATCGTTGATGAAATACCACTAGCATGAAGTCAGTGACGAGTTACAACTCGTTTAGTGCAGGCTACTGTTCTCACTCGGATAGTGGCAACCATAGATGCGATTGCCTGGGCAAGCGATACACCGATTATCGAAACAATCATTACCCAAAAAATTTTCTTCTCGGGCATCTGCATTCCAAGAGAGTAGATACGCCATGCAAAAAACACCTGAACTATAGCAGAACCTAGAAGCACCGTATAAGTTACTGATGAATGTAAATCGGCCTCCTTCACTTACAAACGCCATCGAACATGGGGATTAATGCAAAGCCCCAATCGGTCAAGTGGAGATTTTCCTGACGTCCCCAACCGGCACAGAGAAATGACCAGGCAGTCGAACTAATAGCGATCGTCTGGAAAATATCCAGTAAGAATAACGAGTAGACTATAAATCAAATCTTATTATTGAAATAAAAAATAGCCCTAAAATTGTTGATATACCGGATATTTTGATCACAAGTCTGTCGTTTGGAAAAGACATATAGTAGAAGTCTGCCAAATTGTCAGCTCCGGCGAAAATCTGTTTTCGAACTAAGTGGGACTTACAAACTTGCACAAAAACTATCCCAAGCAGTAGATATGAGATCATGGTACCAACGAGCTGAGAAACATATTGTTAGAAGTGACCAGATTTGTCGAAATCGACATACTATGGGCCCGACACTGGCAGATTAATTTCAGTTTGTGAGCAGAGAAAACAGGAAAATTAAGTAAATACATACATTAAAAGCACCTCTTGGGGGACAGGGGGTGAAGAGTCCATCTTTCCGTTACCGTAAAACTATCAATCACGCTCTTTTATAACGCCGAGAGCCTAGGTACCCTACTTTAGGAAATACAGTGCCAATACAATTACCCAAATGTATCAGAAGTACATATGTAGATAATATTGAGATCATTGATGCCCGCGGTGGTATTCGTAGGTGTGACATTGACCTTTAGAGCTCTGTTACTACATGACTAGCAAGATTTATGGACAAGCGAGTTATATGCGACTGAGTATCCTTATTGACATTACCAAATTCTCGATATATCTTATATCCATTGTTCTCACTTTGTCTCCCACTTTACAGAATAATCGTCAGATTTCTCCCAGGAAAAATTTATGAAGAATGCAAGGAGGCCGCTTCTATGCAAAATTTCCCTAGGGAATATTTGATGAGCTCGATGAGTGTACTTAGTAAGGACTGTGGCAACCGATAATGTATGAGATTGGCTATTTTTATTCTCCTCATCTCCCCAAGTTATTTGAAAATGGCTGGACAGATCTTCTCGAAACCCTCAATCACAACACTCCCAAAATGATCCGTAGGACAGGTCCTTGCTGCCATTCCTGTCAGTCTTGATGGAAACCCAGTCTGTTGCTCTGGCACTATTCAGTTCAGTGAGGCAGAGACATTTGATGCGCGCAATGGACCTGAAGTCCGAATGGCCCAGGTCGGAAAACAGGTACCAATCTTTTGCTCAATTCAGTGCTACAGCCTCTTTTTGTTTTTTGTTTCCAAGAGATCGAATCGTGGTAAGTAGCACTGGTATTGAATCTTGATGCCCTTGCATGAGAACAATTGCTCAGCTCGACAGCCAAGTTTCTCACCCGCATTCAGATCTAGATGCACTCTATTACGTTGTATTATGCAGACGTGCCACGCGCCCGGCAAACTCTAAAGGGGAGAGAGTTTTACTCCTACAATGATGCGAATGCTTAGACTTTCTGTTTTCCATTCAAGTGATTTCTTTCTCAAAACACGCTAAGTTATCGCCCTAGAAGACCCCATATATTAGAGAAGAGATGTACATGTGTTATTTCCAAAAAACACGCTATTTCAATGTTCACCACACGCAACAGTTTAGCGTGATGACTTTTTCAGTTGGTGTTGCTCCAATATTTTAGTCTATCGAGCGGCGACTAAGGCTTGAATCGACTATTACAGATTACAGTCATAACTTTTTACCCGACCAGAGCCGAAGGAAGTGCAGCACAGGTCTTCCTATGTAAGAGGCTGGAGAATGGATCAGTCTCGTTTGATTGGTATGTTCCGATCACCGTCTACTGTATTCTGATAATTTATAGTGGTTCTGAACATCGGCTGCTATGTTCTGATCACTTCCCGCTGTCTTCTGATCATTTTTACGAGTCTTCTTACACTGAAAATTTTTTTGGCTCAGCCATAGTTGCAGTTGCGTATACCCATTAGGAACGATACTTGTTCAGGGCAATCATGTCAAGATGTGTTTGTTAACGAAATGAAACTTACAAGATAAAAGGACAGCGCCCTTCAATGAAATGTTTCCCTATCTTTCTCGACTCATCTTTGACTACTCGTTCATTAAAACTAATGCCTCTCATATCTATTGACGACGTTGCTGAGAAGCCATTTGACTATATCATTATTGGTGAGTCTCCGGCTTCGCCATAACCATAGTAAGACAACGCGAGCTGAGACTACTGAATATCATAGGTGGAGGGGTATGATTCGTTCTGATAATTTTGATAGCATACTCATTGTTTTCTCTTCATTAAACGCCTGAAACTTGTATGACTTACCGCTACCAGACAACTGGCCTGACGATTGCAACAAGACTTTCTGAGAATCCAGAGATATCCGTTCTTGTACTCGAGGCTGGCGCTGCAAACTTCAATCATCCACTCATATGTGAGTTCAGGCGTGCATCGAGTCTGTTAATAGTCAATGATGTCTAACCGCTCTTTGAATCCTTACTATTTCAGCCAAATCTTCTCAACATGGTTTCCAATTCGGTAATCCGGACTTAGATTGGTGTTTTCAGACAGTGAGTACGAGTATCTTTCAATATATAATCTCAATCACTCATTTTAAACTTCTGTCGCTGTTCATTTTGACACGTTGATTTCAACTTCTGAACGCACGCTGGAATTTGTCAGACCCCCCAAAAGCATGGACTCGACGTGCAATATTACTGGAACAGGTACGTTAACGGCGATCATGCCATTAAATACTTATACCCACTTTCATTTTTTATCGACTTTATAACTTATGCAATAAAAATTCATATAGGGGCAAGACTTTGGGAGGTAGTTCTTCTATCAACTTCCAGCTCTGGGTTCATCCACCTAAAGCCGATGTCGATAGTACGTAAATAGTTCGTTCTTAGAACGGGTCTCTCAACGATTACATTTCCCTAGACTGGGAACGACTTGGTAACCCGGGATGGAACTGGGACATGTTTGAGCAATATTCAAGCAGGGTTTACAAGTGAGTGTTCTGTTTCCATATGATTCGTATCCAAATCTGCGCGGGATGATCAGATGCTCATCATTGCCCTCTACTATTAGCGTCGACAAAACCAAACTTCAGGTCGACGGATGGAAAATTTGGGATGCGACTAAATCATATGGAACAGGTACGCAGCCTCCTATCAATCTAGTTTGATTGTTCGTGAGATTTCGCTTTCGAAATAGGAAACGTAAAAGTTTCTCTTCCTAACGTTATCGACAGCGACATTAAGTTTAGGGAGGTAAGGTCTCCTGACTTCTCTATAACATAGATCTAGACTCACGTTCTCTGAATTTATCAAAACTTAGAGTCTCGTTATGATGGGTGTTCCTAAAGCTCCGGCACCATACCATGGTAATGTGAGTATTGATCTATCGCCATAGAATTCGGTTTTATTAAAACTCGACACAGCCAAATGGAGCATATATCAACATAGGAACATATGATCCCAATGACTACTCCCGTGTTGACGCAGCCACAGTAAGAATTTTGCATGCTAGGGTCAGATTTGATTTATCTAATAATTGCACCAGGCTTACCTTCGACCAAATCTTCTTCGACCGAACCTTGTCATTCTTACATCCGCCCTTGTGCACAATCTAATATTCGACAGTGCCGACGGCGACCTTGTAGCAACAGGCGTTCAATTCAGTAGCACTACAGACAAGACTCCCCGAAGGGCTTATGCTCACAGGGAAGTAGTACTTTGTGCTGGGTAAGGCCTTCGATAAATGTGCTGGGTCAAATAGATTCACTGAATCAATTTTAAACTTGAACTTCCTCTAGCGCAATAAAGTCTCCCCAAGTTCTTGAGCTCTCCGGCATCGGCCAAGCAAAGGTCTTGAAACAGATCGGTGTACCACTTAGACTTGAGCTTCCCGGGGTGGGTGAGAACGTACAGGAGCACCAGGTCGTTGGAGTGGCTAATGGTGAGTACCACTCTGTATTCTAGAACATGCCTACTCAGATTTTATTATAGAGCTGAAAGAAGAATGTCCTGATATGACATATGATCTCCTTCGAGATGAAAAGGAATATGCTGCACACGGAGAGCTACTGTATGTTTTATATATAACTCTCCACTTTCCTAAGCACCAATCTTATAAGATCGTTCAAATTAGCACGCAAGGCAAAGGTTTACATACTATTGGAATCACCAACCTCACATATGCCCCTCTGTCCACTTTCTCTGGGATGGCTCGTGCTAAAGAATTATATTCTGCCCAGAAAAAGAAGATAGAAGAGCACAAGAAAAAGGGTGTATATCCCCCTGGCCGCGAAGAACAATACAACTTGTTATTAGACCTGTTGGATCCAGAAAAAGGGAACCCAGACGTGGAACTTGTTGGTTTCCCCGGATATATTTCTTTCCCGAGACGTGAGCGATTCTTACATTCGTTCATTTACTCATGAGCTAACACTTTACGAATATGTGAAGTTCCGATCCCTGGAAAGAGATATTACACCTTATGTGCAGTCCTCAATCATAATTTCTCGCGCGGTACAATTCATGCGACCTCTCGAGACCCTTACAGCAATCCAGAAATGGATCCGCATTACTTTGAGAATGACATAGGTATTTCCACGCTCATTTGAATATTTGGTCTGATTGTATTGACTCTCGTTAATCAGAAACCCAAAGCATGGTCGAAACCGTTAAGTGGTTGAGAAGACTTGCACAAACGATGCCGATCAAGGAGAATCTAGGTCAGTCATTTATGAAGTTGTAACCTATCTGAGATACCGACTATACCGACTTTGAATTTGTAAAGATCACGAGCACAACCCAGGACCCGAAGTTCAAACCGATGAACAGGTAGAAGGTGAGTATAAATGAACGACACTATAATTCTACTTATTCTGAACCAAATTTCAAACCACAGAGTGGGTGAAGAAGGGTTCTATCACTGTTTTCCGTCAGTACCTCTTTCTCTTTTACGTCATATTCTCATTCAAACAATGATATTTAGACACCATTGGGTCATGCTCAATGCTTCCCCTAAATAAGAATGGTGTCGTTGATCCAAACCTCAAAGTCTACGGTACCAGGAACGTCAGAGTGGCGGATTTATCAATTGTTCCGCTCCATATTGCAGCTCATACCCAATGTGAGTAAAACGAAACGCTCAATATCTATCCTTTATGTTGATTTACTACCTACCGAAGCGGTTGCTTATGTTATTGCGGAAAGAGGTATGTTACTGGTCTTTTAAAGATCCTTTCAGGAGCTGATGTGACTTTCTAAGCTGCGGATATCATTCGCTCATCCGCAAAATATTAAAACATTTCAAACTTATTGGCGAATAATAGGCTCTGTTACCTATTGCTATCTTCCTTAAAGTAATTTATACCAAATTGAGAACAGAAGCTTTCCGAGATTACTTGCAAATCACGCATTGACAAATGAAGTAGAAGTGGGCCATCGCTGGATGCCGCTCAATACGCCTCCGGATTTGGCTACCCAGAGGATGTCTAAGGTACCTTCCAAATAGAGTTGATATGAGAAAAGGACACACCCACTGTGCAACTCGAGTTTAGTAAGAACGACTCGGAGTCCTCATTTCAATTCGGCCTCGTAATCAAAAGTGGGCAGCATGAAGGTGTCTTCGTTCTGGGTGCCAGGCTGTTATTATCTTTGCAACAGCCGGGTTTACCAGGCTACAAAGTGCCGGATTCTGCCCCAGTCGCTTCGCACACGACTTTGATCGACTGTCATCAAATTGTTGCGCAGCGACTGGTGTTCCTACAGGGATTTAATTTATACTACTGCCTCTGAACACAAACCGCTGCAGATGAGGGAATGTGTATAGAACATTAAATGTAAGTATGAAGTAAGTTTAAGTAACTGAGATGAGATATCAACAAATGGAACAATAATGGTAAAATAAGAATAAAAGATGGGAATAGACCGTATCTGCAACGGGAAAAATGAAAGCTCCAACAATATAAACCAATTCAGTAAAGCTTAAAAAAGGTCAAATTTCCCGTTGCAGATACGGTCTAATGAGTGCTATAACAATCAAATGAGATAGAAAAAGAACTTGTTGCTATGTATATGATCAAATTCTCTTTATCTGAATTTTCGACAAATATTTCTCACTTTCAAAATGATGATGAATAGGAAAAATACAGTATCAATCAAGTCGTGAGGTCCTGTGTGTTAATTTTTTTGATCTGTTGCTGTTGCTTAATATTGAGAATAATAGTATGAAGCAGCTGAGTTTACTACATGTAGGTGACTCCATTGACATCTTGATATCCACTCCTAAATCAGGATTTAGATTGCAGTGGATCCTGATGTTGCTGATGATATTAGTCAGCACTATTTGACTGCCAGACTAGATATAAGAACCTCACAAATGCATTAACCTTAAGTTTGCCATAAGTCTGTACCTACCTCCATTCTCATGCCCTTCATACAAACACGAACGTTATTGCCTCTCTCTGATAGTGACTCCATTCTAGTGCTGAAGGAATGGGTTCTGGAAATGGCACTAGGTTTCCTTCTGCTTGGTGTCCAGGTGACACTTTCAATTGTGGTCCTCTGTGTATTTTTGTAAGAGTGTACTCACAATTTGGCAATTTGAACAAGCTAATCAAGGCATAGGGCCCAGAATTTTCCTCTGTCCAAGTCAAGACTTGCATTATTCTTTGTCACAGTTATGATGCTCTTCCTCTCATTGTCATGCCGTGCCATGAAGATAGAGGATTTAATAATACAGATTCCTTTCAATGGATACAATCCACCAGATTCAAGAGAGGTTATCCTATTGGCCACAGGGCTTCAAATTGGTCTCGATCTTATGGACAGACTAAATGTAGGGAAAAATCAATAAAATTGACATTATGAGATAACATTTTTCCTTTCCATCTGCAGTATGTCATCGGTGATATAGTTGTTGTTTGGAGGGCTTGGGTGTTATTTCCACGAAGAATGCTTATGAAAGTTATATTGTCAATTTGCCTACTGGGTTCTTTTGGTATGAGATTGTTGATTATCATGACAGTATTTTTGATCAGATTATAGTGGGCGCATCCTTGGAGTTTGGGCTTTTTGCCAGAGGAGTATCGGAAAACCCTTCTTTCAATGACAACAAGACAGAGACCATAATTCTTGCTGTTCCTTTGATTTTTACAAATTTCACTGCTACAGCATTGATTGGATTTAAAGCATGGTAGATCTGACAAAATGCACAATGATTGCTAAACTAACCAAGATTTCAGGCATCATTTCCAGAGTATTCAAAAGAACCTAGGGTCAACAAATGGATCACCAAGTAAGGTTCTAAAGATACTGTTGCTTTTTATAGAATCTGGTTTACTTTATCTTGCATTCTGGGTAATGTTTGCAGTATGAGTTGTTGAAAAATATTAGCTGATATTTGTGTTCATTGATCAGATTGGTTACCTTGTTCTTGGGTTAACACAAGACGGTGGCACTACTGCGAATCAAGTATGTCGTACGATAATGCCTGGACTTGTTGTGAGTTTCAAAGTGCTTATTTCTATGAGAATCAATCTTGATAGTCAAAATTTACAGGCCATATATCCAATTCTTATCATTCTTGCGGTTGCACATGAAAATAACAAGCCAGAGAATGTGAATAATATGTCCTTGTCTCAATCAATCCGATTTGCTTCGGTACAAGCATCTAAATCCAAGGTTCATCACTCCGAGTCTGGGGGAGAGTCACAACTAGCTTTTTCATCAGCCAGGATTGACAGCAGCACTGAGGTAGAGGGGATTGGAATTGACATTTTACTTTGCTCGGGCTAGATCATATTTGAGGGAAAAACACTGGAAATCAGATAGGCTGAAGACTAGGTTTTTATCTGACATTGCTCTTGACTTTCTTGGTTTTCTGGCTTCTCTATTTATTATTTATTCTACATAATGGATAAATCCGCACTAATTTGATAAATAGTTTTGTGGTGAATCAATTTATCGTACGAGGTCCAAGAAGGTGGGTCAATCTTTGATCAAATTGGAAAGAACAAAACCGAAGCCGTGTTTATATCACACCGCTCTTCAGGATAAAATTGAGCTCTAATGCCCCTAGTAAGAGATTTGTGTCATCAAATATGGAATGTTGAAGCTGCAGAACTCGATGACATGTACCCGCTAAGTGGGCAAAAAGGTAAAATGACCTGGCTCGCTTAGTCATCCTGACAAGGGAGGAGGTGTTTATTAACCGGACTGGTCCAAGAGCTGAACACCGGGTTCCGGGATGCCACCACATGAGCAAGCTCACGGCCCATACGTCCGAGGTAGATTCATATGATGATAAAAGGCCGCAATGGTTACAGGTAAAGCACTATATACCTTTCTCGTAAAATTACATCGGTGACTGAGGCGAAAAGTGGCATGCAAAGACAATTCCTCCTCTGAGTCAGCCTCGTAATTCCTTTCAAGTAAACTCCAGCATTCGTGATTCCCTGACATCGAACCCTGAGGCCATTCTGTAACAAGTCCAGTCCTCACAACCACACGCACACCAAGCAACACTTTGCGGATCCGTATTTTAATCATTGCTATATTAATATTCTGTATATAAGTATAGTTCCCTTGCCCTTGTAAAATCTGCGTATGGGAAAAGACAAGAAAAATCAAACCTCGATTTTAGCGAGGGAACTGTTTATTCTATTCAATAAATCCTGATTCTATATATACAAGATGTGGCCTGAGCTTCACCGTTCAGATCTGTACTTGAGGTAAAATGTACTTAGAATCTTTGTATCTGATAGAAGACATTTCAAATGGTCAAACTTACAGACCATTATTTATGACCCGCTCAGTGCTATTCTTAAGTACTTATATTCATCATAGTTATTGCAAGCTTGTGGAGGGCATTACGCATATCTCAGTCACATCAACTGCAAGAATAGATTTGTGCTTTCGACGACTGATCAAAGGCGCAAGAAAAAGTGATACAAATAACTACATATAGTCAAATTAAAATTTTATTGTTTCCGTGCAATAGCATACTATTGTGAAAAAAGCTTCATACTCCGAAATACAGGGCCATGGGGTGGCTGCTTATTCTGGCGTACTGAAAGTTCTTTGATTCTGTGCCTCTAGACTATGTTCCTGACACATATGGACGAAGTCTCTAAATATCACTTCTTGAATAAGAGACTAGCGCTGTCCATCGGCATCATCCCCTAACTCGAGGATAGCGGTTGTCGCGAATTGTTATCGAACCATAAAAAAATCGTCATCAGGGGCAAATTTCCCGCTCTTCCTCTAAACACACTTCTGCAATATTAATTGCTTGAATGTGTGGAAGTACTTTCTCGAGATCATCAGCCGTTAACCCCTCCCCCGTATAACAATGAAACGTCGACGCAACTTTTAGCATATGGTTATCCTTGGGCCTTGTCATGCGAGTCAGTATCTTATTTCTATACTTCTCATCTAGTCAAGGTCATATGCTATGTGACACACTATTAATATTGTCTACCTCCATCAAGCTCGATTTGGATATAATCATGAAAGACTTTTTTTCCACTCTAGTTAGAATTAAATCGTCCGATGCAGAGACAGAAGGAAGGAAGAATATCGAACTTGTAATCTCGAAAAGAGTCTGGAAGTCAATGCAAAAAGGCCTACCACTTGCAGCAATTATAGCAACCGCGGGAAAAAGAATTATCTTCGGAACGGACAACAGTTTTTAACTTGTGTAACATCACAGAGATCCCGTGAAGAAGCTTGTGCTGCTTGATATTCTCCCGGAGGGGAGTTCTTCGCAAATTCAATTTGTGAAGAATTCAGGGTCTCCAGCCGCATGCAAAAATTCGAGCTTGCATGCGTCTAGAGACCCTTATAAGAAACCTTTTACTAGAGGTATCCTAGTCTCCACCATACGTCGTTGTGCTTAAGATGACGAGGCTTTCTGCGATCACTCGCGGTCTTGCAGTACTTACAATTCTCTTCCCTTTCAGCGCTATCGTAGCGGGTCCGGTTCAGAAACCCTCCCTCGAAATTCCTCCTAGTGCCCTCAAACATCGCGATGATGTGAAGAATATCTTCAGAGAAAGCTACAATGCCTACAGGTGTAGTGTTGCCAGTTTTGCATTCTTCAATCTAATCCTCATTCCCATCATTGACAGGAAATTCGCTTTCGGTCACGACGACTTGCTCCCTGTCAGCCGTAGACCCCTTGATGATCGGAATGGGTGGGGGGCGTCTATTGTTGATGGTATGGCTACTATGGTATACGTCTCTCTCCTTGCAAAGTTGGCATGTATGATTTGTAATAACCTCTTCACTGCAGAAAATCATGGGCTTAGACGTAAATTGCTAATGAAACATATTTATGTACTTTTGACATAAAAAACCTTTCTCACTAGGATTTCTTCAACGAAGCCGTAGACTTCGTTGGCAAAATTGACTTTAGTGAATCCCAGACGTCAGACACAGTCAGGTAAGTCATTCTCAAGCACGTCTTAAGTTGTTCCACAGAATTCTGATTGTTCATGTTCGTGATTCTAGCATTTTTGAGACGACTATCCGCTACCTCGGAGGACTCCTATCAGCTTTCGAGCTCAGTGGAAAGCAACACAACATCTTGGTTGAAAAGGCTAAGCAACTCACAGATAAGATGGCGTTTGCCTGGGCGACAAAGGTACAAAACATTGAACAACTCTGTTGGGTAAATCCTCAAGAACATGACGTAGGATCAAACCATTCCATGGGGTTTCATCGATTTCACGACCAATACCCCGACTATCGCTAACGTGAGTCTGAGCATTTATGAAAAAAGCTCTTATTTTGACGATTCCACTGCAGACGGTCATTGCCGAAGCTGGCACGGTGAGTTGAGAGTTCATAAAACCTCCAACTAGAGCTAAAACATGGGATAGCTCGACTTGGAATGGTCAAGGCTATCGATATACACTGGTAACGACACGTACCGCAGGCTCGCTGAAGGCTCTGTACGAACTATTGCTGGGTTGGTGAGTACCTTTTACTTGCCCTATTCAATGTCGGCTTCTTTTTATCAGCTTTTTGTATCCCAAAACTCAAAATGTAGACGGACCCACTTCCGGGCCTCGCTGCTCAAATCATAAAACCAGCCACAAACGAGTTTGCCGATAATAATATCGTATGTTTTTTGTTGGCTTGTTCCACAGAACTTGAGTCACTAACCATTGCATCGTTTTTAGACATGGGGAGGAGGATCCGACAGTTATTTCGAGTACCTCATCAAGTATGCCCGTCTTACCAATACCGACGACAATCTTTTTGCCGACACATGGCATACGGCGGTTGATTCATCAATCAAGTTTCTATTGAGAGTGCGTTGTTCTTCTCTCCTAGCAGAATTTAATGTTGACCTCTGCAAGCAGAAGTCTACAGTTGGAAATCATCTGTATCTAGCGGAAACAGATAACTACGGAAAGATTGTACACGCATCTTCCCATCTTGCGTGTTTCCATGGTGGTAACTGGATTTTGGGTAACTTTTATACACCCGTCCGATTGATTGTAAATTGACTGTCACCCTCAAGGGGGAAAACTTCTCAACAACAAGACCATAGTGAATTTTGGCTTGGAACTCGCTGAAGCCTGTTGGAATACTTATGCGAGTACCGAGTGCGTCACCCACGCTTTTTACTTGCATTTTTTTGTTTCCTAACCCTTACATTATATTGTTGTGCACTGCAGAACGGGGATAGGCCCCGAAAATTTCGAATTTATATCGGATGACTCTTTCCAGTCCAGCGATACTATCCCTAACAGACAACAACGCGAATTCTATGAGAAACACGGTTTCTTCATCACGGTAGCGTCTTATATCCTTCGACCTGAGGTCCTCGAGTCCAATTTTTATGCATGGCGCGTAACTGGTGACACAAAGTATCTTGATCGTGCTGCTAGCGCCATAGACAGTTTCAAAAAGTTCCTACAGGTGGACTCTGGAGGTTTTTCTGGAATCAATGACGTGGATGACGCTAATATTCAAAGAGGAGACAGAATAGACAAAACAGAGAGTTTCTGGTATGCGGAAGTCCTGAAGTATTTGTGAGTTTTATGTCATCTTGGGTTTTTGAGAGCTTGGTTTATACTAGGTTATATCAGGTACCTTACCTTTGACGATCCAGATCACATTAGTCTCGACAAATGTAAGTTGTCATTACAAATGAAATTCGCTCCCATTTTCACTAGTATACCCCATTAATTAGATGTGTTTAACACTGAGGCCCAACCATTCGAAGCACCTCCTGCCAAACCAGTTTATGGTAGCGGATCGTTGCTCCCTCCTAAAGGACCATACGTCATGAAAACTGGAAATGTTCCCTTACCTGCAATTAGTCCCATTCCAACTCTATCTTCCGGTGCTTAGAAATAGTCGACGATGTTACTAGTACTTGTGTATCAGTTCTCTGTAAAAAATACATAGTAAAAGAAATACTTTTGGACTTAAGCCGACACGGACTTAGGTCACTATCCGCAAGAGGCTAGATAAAATTCGAAGACGTAACATCCAAGTCAACTAATTATATTATGATGGCCTCGTACAACCGGTACTGTCATGCGGAACCTTGCCAGTACACAATTACAAGGGTTCAGTTTGAACTATGTTTGGCATCACCTTTAGCATGTGCCGAGTCTGCCGACCGATACAAACAAGAGCTGTACAGTTCACGAGAATGCCGAAGGTACAAATACTGTGGGTATGACAGTGAGCGAACCAGCCAGTGGGACAATTGGTCCTCCCCAAGACTCGCTCAAATTGAAGATATCGCCGACATTATATGGGTCAAAGTATCGAAGCTTGGAGCTCTCTGGGGCTTAAATAGTGGTGACGTTCCGACTATGAGCTTCGTCACAGTCTCATGTTTCATTCCAGCCTGTCCAGGTATCGTTATTACCTACCATACAGGTGATATCTTACAGCGAGACTAGAAGAGAGTCCTGACCAAAGAAGAGATGACCATAACGATGAGGATTATCTTAAGAATTGGTTGAACAAACCCTCTCCCATCTCAGAAATCTTATGGACACCGTGAGCGGATATAGTCTGCCACCGGGTGAATAGGGCGTCAGTACATGCTGTCAAGCAATAACTTCGTTCTTGTGCGATGCTCTCTGGTGTGGTGGTTACCTTGGATACTGAAGAATCAGACAGCCCTCGGTAACGGGTATCGTGCATAATCATGGCCATCAGCACCCTCAGCTTTCTTTGCTGTATCTAACGTCGAAGAACTGCTTTTTTGCGGTTGTTGATTCTTGTTCTGCATCACTAGCACCCGCCACGACTGTCTGCTCGTTATCCAGGTCGTTGCATCTGGCTCGGTCGCTTGTGATCAGCGGGCAATCAAGAAACAAAAACCAAATTTCATCCGCTGTCGTTAAGATGGGCTTAACGAAAATGTAAATAAAGATACTGGATACGTTCTTATGGGTCCGATGCTCACGGCTGGAGGTTCAGCATCGAAAGCGAAGTGCTGTTGGGGTAAAGGGTGAGTGGTTTGTTGTACTGCAGTAATGATATGTCCTGTCCAAGGTTGTTCAATTCATAAGGCTGGCGCTGTGGCATGAATGGTGCTTGTCTCTCCTATAATGGATTATATGTGAGCACTTTACAAGGAGTTTTTTCTTAATCGTGATGGTCGATTCATCATTATAAGTGTTTATTGAATTCCCCACATAAATAAAAGCACTTTTTTTGAAGGGATCATGACCCCGGGGTGATCTCACTTCAACTCACATAAGAAATGTATCACCATGGTGATAGAAAGCTGTTCTGAGGACCGTTCATCATGATCAAGGTGTCAATAAATTGGCCAAAAGTAGATGTTTTGGTCTATATCTGCCTATCTATAGGCCCTCCCTGTGACTGAACCATTCGACTGACCATTCAAACGTACACAACTGCATACATCTTGTGTTCCTACCATCAGGTATGTGGCTCATACCCCCCTTCCCTCTCCGTTCCCCTTAGCAACTCTGAAAATGACTGGTTAATTGATCCAGTTTCCGAGTATACATCATATTCATGCCATGCGTCTTCTGAACACCGAGACCTTTGAAGTCCAAGAATTTCTCTCTGATATTCCCACTTTTGCTATTCTCTCGCACACTTGGGGAAACGACGAAGTCACTTTCCAAGACATCCAGAATCCCCAAAAAGTCAAGAAAAAAGTGGGTTGGTCCAAGGTCTGGAATGCTTGCCAATATGTCCGACAGTACAGGTATGACTGGATTTGGATTGATAAATGCTGCATCGACAAGTCTAGTAGTGCCGAGCTTTCTGAAGCGCTCAACTCAATGTACCAGTACTATGGGGATGGCCGGGTCTGTGTTGCGTACTTGAGCGATGTTTCGAGGGAGAAGAACTTGAAAGAGGATTTGAAAAAGAGTCGCTGGTTCACGAGAGGTTGGACACTTCAGGAACTGATCGCACCTCGCTACATGGTCTTTCTGGACCAGAATTGGAGCTTGATTGGTACTCGACACAGCATGCGGCACGTCATTTCCAAAATGACTTCTATTCCAGTTGGTGTTTTTGAAGACGGACGTATTGATGACTACAGTATTGCACAGAAAATGTCATGGGCTGCATCGAGGGAAACAACAAGGCCAGAGGACATGGCATACTGCCTCATGGGGCTTTTTACGGTAAATATGTCACCAATATACGGGGAGGGGGGACCAAAAGCATTTATGCGATTACAACAAGAGATTATCAAGTATTCTGATGACCGTAGTATCTTTGCCTGGGTGGCATCACAGGATTATCATCGGGATAGAGGACTATTTGCAAGCTCCCCCTCCGAGTTTGCGACATCCGGAACAACCGGCAGATCCAAGTCAGAGGATATTGGCAATAAATCAGCGTTTTCGTTCAACAATAACGGTCTGCATATTCATCTTCCCCTGCAGCATCTACCAGATCTTGGAGAAAATATATTTGTTGCTTCACTGCATTGCCAAACAGCCAACAAAACCCACATTGGAATTTGTCTTCAACAAAAAGGACACCACTATATTCGATGGCAGCCAAGTCTTCCACTTCCCTGCATCGACGACTCATTGAGCCAGTTGCAGGAAATTGTAGTGAAGGAGAGTGAAATCCCTAGGAAGCAGGACAAATGCCACGATGATCGCGAGATGCTCGTCGAATTCAAACTTGACAATTCCCAGAGCATCCTTGTTGGCGATTCCCGTAATGCAAATCCTCACAGTGTACAGCCATTGTTGTTGCCTCCTGGTTCACACCGTTATCTAAGACTTCGCACCAGAAAAGGAAATGGATTTTACATCAGACTCTTATCCAATGCCATCACTTCTATGCCACAAGTGCAGCTCTTCGTTAGCAATCTCAATTTTACCGTTCCTGATCTCTATGGTCTTCAAGACAGTGGTCAACTACGCGTTGAGGACAGCAATGCTTTGGTGTCCTGTTCCGTACACATGACCGGAGACACTTCGAGGACAAGCATTGTCGAATTCAATCACATCCCCTCGTCCAGTGCCCATTCCGAGCTCTATCATCAGATAGATGAATTCGGAAGCCCATCGCATGTTTCGAGTTTAGCAATTATGGATGTTAGCAAGTTGGTGGGTCGGGAGGTGGCCTATAGAAATCGAAACAAGAGGAGGAACGGGGGGAACAAGGGCTCTGGTAGAGGCGGTCTTTGGACTCCGGTACTGACGAAAGAGGAAACTGCATCACGTGAAGAAGACAGGTTCAAACTCAGCTGTGACGTGCCGACTCGCTTGCCAGCGTCCCCAGGCGGGGTCAATCACAATGACACGCCAACGAGTCATTCACCCTCCAGTTAATGTTGGGTAATTAGTGAATCGATAGTTTTGGGAATCAAAAACTTTTTCGATTGACTGGTACGCTGGTCTGGGTCTACATATACATTGGTTGCGTTGGATGTACTTTAGTGTCCCGTGTACAAAATCCAGCCGACTTAACTACAACAGATGAAGCACTGGGTATAGATTACAATAAAAACCTATATGATGGACGAACATATATATCCAAAGCCCCACCCTCTTCCAAGGTAAGTTACCCCCGCTCTTTCACGTCCACCGTCTACTTGGTCTTGTTCGTCGCCTGAACTTTCGCGGCGAGGTTCAATTGTTCGACGAGATCCTGTCCTAGTTGGTATACGATAATGGTTGGGACGAGGATCCAGAACCTGTTCACAGTACGTTTTTAACGAAACATTTCTCGTAAAAAAACCGTGAAAGGAGAGGGGGTGAGGCAAATCACTTACCCGTTAGGGATGATCCAATACAAAATCAAGTCGCTGGTAGTGTTTTGTCCAGTCGCACAGTAATTGCAATAGTATTCCTGAGCCCAGTACAGCACCGTCTTGGCGAGAGTGAGAGCAGCGGAGGTGAAGCCTATCAGAGTAGCAGGTGGCCAAGCAGCTACGTGAGCGTAGTATAAGTACGCGATGTTAAGGAAAGTTTCGACGATGTTGAGGAGAGCTAAAGAAAGAATATTGAAAACTCAAATGAACCTGTTAAAGGAGATTAAAGACGAACATTGGGCATTGGGAAAGCCGTCTCCTTCTACCAAAGCTGGAACTCCGTAGATCTGTAACGCGAAATAAGTGCGAGACGGGGGGTTAAATTTGGTAAAACCCTTACTAGGTCGACCTGAGTGAAGAGGAACAGTTTAGTATGAGACTAGTCGATTTGCCATGAAGAGGAACACACATTTTGATAAATCTCGTATGGCTTCCAAATCCAGTGAAGGTCACCGCCCTAATTTCCCAACATTGTCAATTCGAGAGCTCCGCGCGTGGTTTAGGGAGAGAAACATACAAGCATCGATCGAGGCCTTCAATAATCAGACAATAATGGAGTAAGTATTGTTGAGTGTACCAGTTAGTCAATATTACATACCTCATGAAGACGTAGGCAGCATCCCAGAAGATTATCTGTTAATGACGCGGTCAACATCATACCCCTCCCACCGAACTGAACCAAAACTCACAGGTGCGGTGACCAAGAACCATAGAGAGACCCAAGTGTGTGTCTTCACAGCCATTTTCAAGGGGTTTATAACCTCGTACTGGTGGGGTTTTCCTGGGGAAGGTTTTCAGTACCGGGGAACGGGGTGGTTGATGGTCGCAAAGGGGAAAGACTGTGACGGTTGTGGGATGATTTTTCCATTTAAATTTTATCCATCCGAGTTGACCGAGCTGATCACGAGACAAGTGAATGGACGTACCACGTGCTTTGACCCTGTAATTGTCAAATTGAGCGCGGAACTGACAGTGAAAGGAAAAACAACGCTTACGAGGTCTTCTTTTCAGATACCTCGTCGTCGTCGTCTGACTCGGCGACCAAGGTGCTCGTCTCTGTGTCTGCCTCAGCAAAACCCGCTGCATCCAGATGTCTCTCTATTCTCGAACTCAGCTGTACCCGCTGCTGCGTTGATCCCCTCGCGTCCTCGACCAGCAAGGAACCCCTTCGGAACCGCCTCAGCTTGGAAGCCGCTTCTTGAAACTCGTAATACGGATTGCTGTTGGTCGCCATTCCGTTTGTCACGGTGTCGAATTGCGCAGAGTGAGCCGCCGAGAAGAATGGCATGTCCATGATGTGTTTGTGTTACTTTGACGTCGGAGGATTAGTTTTCTTGATTGGAAGTTTGAAGCGGGGATGTTAGAGTGGCAGAAGTATGAACGTAAATGGAGAAAACCTAGTTCTTTCATGCGTCCTTCTGGACCTTTAATGATTGGAGCTTTCCTCGAGCCCTTGAGTCTTTGTGACGCGGCTGTAAAGCCTCATGGGTTCAGCATGAAAGACCAGGATAGTCACAGTGACAAAGGCCAATCTAATCTTTTATCTTTGCCATCAACGTACGTCAGATAATTCTAAGTTGTATTTAGATACAACAAAATTGAGCGCTCGTCTGAGAACCTCCCTCTATCCTCAAGACTCCGAAGTGGTGTTCTGATCCTTTAGTTACGGAAGTAACTGACGATTCATGTTTATAGGCCTATTAGAAGCTTCGGGATGCTATTTTTGTCATCTATCACGCTGTCAAATGCCAAACAGCACTATGCTAAGTCTTCAAGACAGTACACGCGTACACTTAAGGTACCAAAGGTACGCGTGTACATCCTTCTCCTCAGTTATAAACCGAAATCCGTTGACTGCGACCATAACTTGAGTCAGATTACCTTCCCGAATAATGATAACTCTGTACGACCTCGTCACTCTCCGTCCAGAACCTTACAAAACTTATTCCCCTCATTCTTGGAAAGTCCGGTGAGCCTTTAACTTTCCCACTGCACACCTGTCCTTCACCCATCCAACTACTTTATACTATTCAACAGTTGTGCACTCACCTTCAAAGGCCTCGAATATCAAATCCAATGGCTCGAATACCCCGATATCGAAACCACAGCCAAACAAATCGGAGCTCCACCAACCTCTACCTGGGCTTCAGATGGTTCTCCTCGATACACCATACCCTTCATTCACGATTCCAAAACCGCCAAAGTGTTTTCAGACTCTCTCAAAATCGTAGAATACCTCGACGAAACCTATCCAAAAACTGTCCGACTCATTCCTGATGGAACAAAAGCTCTTCAAAGTGTCTTTGCCGACTCGTTTTGGACGGTTTACGCGAATGATATAAACCCTATAGCTGGGACGCATTTACCTAATCGATGGTTTACACCGAGGAATGCAGAGTATTATCTGAAATGGGCTCCACCAAAGTCCCCTGAACAACTGGCGATGAAGGAAAAGGAAAAGGATGTCAAAGAGGCTTGGGAGAGGTTTAAGAATCGTTTGGGAGAGTTGGATAAGACGATTGGAGAAGGAAATATTTTCGTGATGGGAAATCGAGTGTCTTTTGCGGACTGTGGGTTAATTGCTTGGTTGATGCTTTTGAGGTTTGTTTGGGATGATGAGACGGAGGAGTGGAAGGGTGTAATGGAATGGCATGGAGGGAGGTGGAAGAGATTGATTGCTACGTACGAGGACCTCAGGGATGGTAAACAGATCACCGAGTCTTGACTTTTGTGCAATGTGCGATGAATTTTGTACTCCATCTTGTTATTTGACTAAAACCTGGTCGCCAGTGCAAGTGATTGCAAAACCTCTAATGCTTTGCAAAACGGGATCTATTTTAAGATTTCTTTGGCCTTCATGACCGAGCATAGATGCTGAACAACCCTTCCCTGAGCCAATTATAAGCAATAATCTATTGGATGTCTTTTATTAAAGCCCCGTATCATCGGGAATTTTGTCAGCTTTTCCTTGACAAATCCGACTATCTAAGCACGGTACAGGGTTCTAAGGCGGGATCGCTTCAATATCAGCGGGGAAAAACGAATGTAGACAAGGGAAAGAGAAGCGGTGGGCGCTGAACGATTTCCGATTCGGAACAGAGATGACTGACTTGGGCTACTGCTCTTAAGTCGGGAAATAAATTCTATAAAAGCAACGAGTCTCGACTGATTACATTCTCCATGATAGAATAATGATCACTCTCTATGACATGAAGACTCTGCACACTGGTACACGACGAGGAATCTCTCCTCATACATGGAAAGTGCGGTAAGATTCTTGTTTTTGTTCAATCCACAGAGGCATTATCTTCGCATGGTCTTCACTCACTAATTCGGACTTTCAAATTATTTGCTCCGTAGATTTGCCCTCCGTTTCAAAGGGATTCCACACACTCTCAAATGTATCGAAATAGGCGACATAGAAGCTACAGCCAAATCCATCGGCGCTTCTCCAACAAGCAAAAGAGCAGACGGATCCCCCCGATACACCATTCCCTTCATCCAAGATTCTAAAACTGACAGAGTCATCTCAAATTCCTTCGATATCATCGAGTATCTGGATGTTGCGTACCCAGAGACCATCACTATGATTCCAAAAGGAACTCGACTTCTCCAGGCATATTTTGGTGAAGCTGCATGGAAGATGATAACAACACAGATCATGCCTGTAGCTGCCAGCCTCATGCCAACTCCTTATCACACTCCAGCAGCGGTGGAATGGTTCAAGAACAATCGACCAGCATTTGTAAAGCTATCCCCGGAACAAGAAAAAGAAGGATGGGAGAAGTTTAGAAATGAATTGGGCGAAGTAGCGAAACTGATGAGGGAGACAGACGTGTTTGCTATGGGAGATAGAGTCTCTTTTGCGGACTGCGTTCTTTTTGGCCAGATCATGGCGTTGAAGTTCTTTTGGAGTGAGGAGACGACGGAATGGAAGGAGATGATGAGTTGGCATGGGGGACGATGGGATAGATTGATTGCTGCATACTACGATCTCCCTGACGTAGAGGTCCAACCTGAAGACCCTTCTACTTAGCTAGATTACCTTTTAAAAGATTGTATTGCACACGAAAAACTTGATAACGCATACCATTAGAACCACCTATCTCGTTCAGCGATATGTTGAAGGAACGAAGGCTCACCTTGGGAGAAGCTATATGAGAAGTGGCGGATTCACGTGATCGGTCTGAGACTCTTCAAAACGTCTGGCATACGGTATGAATCTCATAGCTGATGTTCATCTATTTAACCAATGGTTGACACCGAGAAATACGGAGCATTGTCTAAAATGGATTGTACCACAGTCTTTTGAATGATTGGTGATGAAGATTAAGTAGAAGTGGGTCATCGCTACGCGTGGCAGGTATGAGGCCGATATCTTGAGTAAAAAGTACATTAGGGCGTGTTTGGGTGCAACGGCTTAGGTCTGCTTACGACCGGTTACCCGCCAAATTTACAACATTAAGCCTTTTTCCCACAGGTGAATCACCGTGAATGGCTGTAAATTTGGCAGGGTAACCGGTCGTAAGCAGACCTAAGCGGCTGCACCCAAACACGCCCTTAGATATTTATCGCACATTAGGACGCATTTACAATTTAACGGAAGTCGGAAAAGAAATGTATCAAAGATATGGGTCATCGCTGCGCGTGGCAGAAAAGAGGCCGTAAACCGTTGGGACTCAGATGTTAGATGTTGGAATCCCTGAAATGGTTTACATAGTACTATGCTAAACGGCGCATTTGCGTTGTACTTGTATCGGGAAATGCCGAATACGATAAGATAAGGAAGCTTGCGTGATTTTCCATATGGAGAATATACATCTAGAAAATGACACAGCCACCTGCGCGATTCGAGTTTAGTAAGGACTCCTCCTCCTAACTCGTTGCCAGGTACTACAGCACTTAAACTTAAAGTTGAAGTTAGGCAATTGAGCCGCTTGGCGGTACTTTCGAGTGGAAACGGGAAGTGTGCGAGTATAAGCGCAGAACAGGTGTTCCGGTTTTTCACCTCCTGAGTTTTTTCTTCATGCTGAGAAATGTATTTGTGAATATTGGTGAGCGTTACGTTCGAAATCCTACTCCGCAAAGCTTTTGATAACGATTCATCAAGAGTTATTCGGCAGAATCAGATTCCAAGTGGGTATGTGACAGACTGTGAGTATCACCTCGACTCTTGAGACGCAGTTAAGTTGATACAATATTGATGCTACTTGACCCAAATCTAGCTAGTTCCAGTGAAGAAATTTATTCAGCTTCCCAGATCTAAAACATCAACAAACCTATTGAAGATAGGACTATGCTAGCCGCTCATTCAAGAGTCTAATTTTTACCTCGGAGCCAGTAAAACATGTGAATCAATGCATATGTGCTCTCAGTTGAGTTGCAGATTTACATCCGGGACCGTTGTTGTGTTTCTAAGTAAATAATCAAATAGTATGTACGAGTATCTTCTTAACATTTTTGAAATACTGATTATTCTGATATAGGTTATTCATTCAATCATCGATGCCTATATACATAACCCTCCCAACGTAAGCTCGGGAGTCAGGGATAGTACTTTGTAGCAAGGTGGAGCTGAACAAGTTTGATCTTTCTGGTTCCCTGCAGTTTATCTCCTAAGTGCATGTTGTGTAGAGAGGAATGGATGGGTGTATATACTATATATATATATATATACGTCTGTTTCAATGCAAGCTTGTGAACAACCACAATAGGATCAACCAGCACAGACATATTTAGCAGAGAGACAGATGTGAGGATAGGAGTTAAGGTCTACATATCATGGAGCTGAACATTCTGCATTGAGTTCATGGGAATCAGATCAAAAAACAAAGAACTGTCCATTAAGGTAAGGCACACAAGGGGAAGCTGTTGACTTTTATTCCTTTCAACCAATGTAATAAGAATAAAAAACTTGAATATAGGTAGTAAGAAAGTGGATGAGAATATAATTGCCACCAGACACATCCATCTCATGAGGGCTGTCTCTGGCTTTGCAGTAAGCCCTATGAATAGTTTGTGGGTGGCAATTTAGGGGTCAAAAAGGTATACCAAGGCAAGCGAAGCCTGATGGTTGCATTACTTCTACTGAGTTCATTTCTCATCATGTTTGATCATTTAGCAATAATCTTTTATGATAAATTCCTACATCTCTGATCATCAGCGGAAGAGTATATAAAGATCGTCTTCAGAAATTGCGTGACTCACATTTTTGTACCCACATTTTTTACCCACCGAGATTGACTCCAGATGTCTCTTGTCTACCCAGCATCAAAGGACAGAGTATTCTTGACTGAAGAATGGGTTACAGCTTTGAAAACTAACAATGTAATAACTACAACTTCAGCTATGCTTTTTGGTATGTGAAATCTATTCTCACCAGGGTTTTCAGAGATTCATTTTTTTTTGACAATCTCCAAGGTATTCAGCTCACAACATATGCTTTATCCTTGCGAATGCTTTTGTGCGTAATTCCAGCTCAAAGGAATAGCCACCTTTGAACATCATTTTTTTTAAAACAGTTTTCGTGGTTTAAAGAATTCCGTCCCCCGTCAAGCTTTGGCTATCATCTCATCTATTCTACTACTATCTTCTGGAATTATTCTTGGAGTGACTATATACATGTGCCAGTCACAGCTAAAGTATCTTGGTCCTGCACATGTTCATCACCAGGATGATTGGAGTTTTGTGGTACTCACTGTTCTTGCTGGAATAATTGTGAGTCCAGCATATATGATGTCCAATTCCAATTAAAATAATTTATTACAGATAATGTTGCATGACACTGTTCTTATATGGAGAGCATGGACTCTAGTCAACAGTAAATCCCATATTGTTTTAGGAATTTGTTTCTTTGGGGTCATGGGTATGAATTTACTACATGCTTGAAATTGCAAAAATTATCCTAGATTGAAATCTCATTATAGGCACCACCTTGAATGCGGGTGTTCATACTATAGCAAGTCAGAGGTTGGAAAGATCACCAATACTCATTCTCCAAATTTCTATGATTGTTACCAATTTTATTGTGACATCTATCATTACAAGGAAACTCTGGTGTGTGGTTACCAGTTTCAATTGGATATGTTAAAGGTCCCTTTCATGTAAACTGAACTCAGGTTATATCGGGCAACTGTTAGCAAGTACATCCACGGACACTCATCAGAGAGGTCCATGGTAGAGAAAATACTTTGTCTTTTGGTGGAATCAGGGATTTTTCTCCTGATTTTGTGGGTGAGTATGATATCCCTTTACTTGTAGTACATATATATTCATTGGTTGCAGGTATTTGCACAACTAGCTTTTCAAGGGGTCTTCAACTACCCGGGAATGAGTATTTCCAACATCTCCATCTCTTTTGTTATATTACTACTTGTATGTTGCTCTGTATACACTTTGCCCAATTGCTTTCTAACATCTTTTGATTTTAATTCATATGGCAGGGGATTCACCCTTCATTGGTGATTCTCCTTGTATCCCAGCAGAAATCTAGGCTAGTGGTAATTTCTGATGAAGAAATACACCATACTCCTTAGATTTCACCCCTTGATTGAATTTGAATACAGCAATCATATCTGTTTCCGCTGATACAGCAGTCAAAAGACAGTAGATACCTTGATGAGTCAATAGTATTTAATCAATTGCTGCTCTGATGTAGATGCATCTGAGTACTGATGTTTCCTAGACCTACAGTTGCCTAGTATAGAGATAGAGTGCCGGAATATGTTTGCCTTCCTAAAGCTCTCCAAAGTATATTCATATCACATCTAAAGTCCCAAGTACCCTGAGGATTGATGGATATATGAAGAAGAACTTAAACTTCTGACCAATATATAAGTCTAAGGGTAGTGTACAAGATTGCAGTCAATCTGATCCTCTGACTCAATAGAAGGATATTGTAGTAATCCCTGCCTTTATAATAAGAATAGACAACGCTATTATACACTCAACCTCGGTCTGATTTAGCCGGTACTATTAGCGCCCGCTTTATCAATTAGTATTAAGGTCAATCGATTCCTTTGAGTCTAGTCTCTAAGATCATCTCCCAAGCTTCCCTCTTCCAAAATCCCAAAATGTCAGACAAAAAAACTCTTGTTTTTTTTCGATATCCCTTCCAAAATAGGTGCCTGGTCCCGGAACACTTGGAAGACTCGATAAGGTGTTGGCGTTTTTCTAACGTCCATTTTATGCGCTGATTGACCCACTCTACAATTTTGCACACGCTTTATACACGACACTCAAAAACCTCCACTTTCAGTTACTCTGTCAATCATAAAGGCATCTCCTGATATCGAAAAGACTCTCAAAGATCTAGGCATAGCCGCTTATACGACTCACCCCGATTGCAAAACACCTCTCTACACTCTTCCTGCGATTTATGACCCAACTACGAAAACTGGGTTGACAGAGTCTTTCGCGATTGCGAAATACCTGGACGAGAAATATCCAGACAAACTAATGCTAGTGCCTAAAGGAACAGAAGTTCTACAAAAGGTCCACGTCAATTCGATGAGAGCGAGGTTGTCACCGATTTGGCAGTTTATGATACCCAAGACCGCTTGGATTTTGAATGAGAGGAGTAGGAATATTTTAGGAGGACGAAAGAGGAAATGGAGGGTCAGACGATGGAAGAGATGTATCCAAAAGAAGAGAAGAGGAAAGAGGAATGGAAGAAACTTGGGGAAGGGTTTGGGCAGGTTAATAAGTGGTACGGGAGGGAGGATGTTTTAGTGATGGGAGGGGAGGAAAAGGCATGTTTTGCGGATTTTGCGTTTGCCATCGGGTACGTGATTTGGATTAGGATCTTGTTTGGGAAGGAGAGTGAGGAGTGGGAGGATGTGTCCGGATGGCAGGACGGAAGATAGGGAAGAAGGATTCGGCCATTGGAGCAGTACGAGTAAAAGCGATTTCGGAAATGAACAGCCTGAGATGTATATCATATATATGATGCATAACAAGGTTCAAACGTTGTTCACCCTGTGGCGTGCTATGCGTAATTGGATCGAATCTCAGCATTACATAACTTGCTTCATAGGTTTGGAATACAGCTGTATTGTATATCCGGAAGGCTAAATAGCTTCGCAAGTTCAGTGCCGCACCACAGTAATGAAGGGCAGCCTATGTAAAATTCCCGCTACCTCTTTAGGGGTTAAGGGTCTTGTCGTCTGTTGACCCAAAAAACCACTATTTCGATCACTGGCAGGAAAACGAGCGATTTGAAATAAAATTGCAAAAGTCACGTTTTGCTTTGTAAGCGTGTGAGACTAGTCTGCATCCGCCAGGTCAAACGTACCGAAACCTCCACCTTCTCGACGACTCTCACAACACCTATTGACCATGCTGTTCACCGTCCTTTCCCGCCACGTCCAGGTTACAGTAGACAAGCGATTTCCGTACTCTGTTCTTACACAAGACTTTATCTCTTCCGTCGACCCAATGTTTTGTGGATCCTGCTTTTTCCGCGCGGGCCCAGAATCTGAGTATTATGAAGAAATCCACTCCTCAGGACCTGCACTAATCACATTCGTATCCGCCGACGGAGTATCTTGCGGGTACCCTTTCCTCACGTTCCACAAAGTGACCTTTGCTCTTCAAGAAGTGGAGTCCGGTTTCCGTATCGGTTGGAACTGCTTGGCAGGATTTCGATATGATGAAGAACTTCTTGATGCACGTATTAAGTGTTTTGCGGAGAAGCGATCGTGGTCTGACAGCTAGTCATTCAATTTTTGGTGGCTGGGAAAGGAGGTTGTTTGAGATGATGAAACGGCCTGGACCCTTCCTCCGATTTGTGAGTGTAGTGCCTGTTTGGACCTTAAATAGTTGCTTCGGCTTTGTGTTACTTACGATGTCTTTGCTCGACCTCTGGTCTGCCTAATTTGTTGCATCGGGTGCTACATAACCTCCCTTTCTAGTCATGGATAAATCTCTCTAACGCAAGCCCGTTTCTCGGTCTCGTTGTCCGCAATTGCTTCTTTGACGACATGCACGCGCGACTCCTCAAATACGTACCGGAAAACCAAATCCCCAAATTTTTGTCTTTGTTGCTGAAGACTGGGTTTGTCATTGCGGGGTCTCTTCCTCTCGCTATGCTTCAAGTAATGCCCTGGGGGCCTGGAAAGGAGGCTGAGCTAATCATATACTGCCCTGTCGCGTCCAAAGAATGATGGAGTCGTTGGTTCAATTGGTTGCTGTGTTGCGAATCTAAATCAGTGGCGAACGCTGGCAGTGGTCTGCACTCGGTGTAGGAATTCTCCTCTTCATCAGTACGTTCCGTTCTAGTTGTTCTTTCTTAAGTATGGCTGAAGTCGTCATGCAGAATAATGTAATCAAGATACTCTGTAAACAGCCCACACGTACTCAATGTGCTGGCGAAAGCACCCGAGACAGTGTTATCAATGTTTCTTACCTCCACTTTGCTCGTAACAGCTTACCCCCGTATGACTCTAAACCGCCAGAGTTTTTGTCTCATGGTAACCAAGTTCGGTCACATCATTGGTGGGGAATGTTTGGAGGGCTTCACTCCGGTTGCATTTCAGCATTGTATGCCTTCTGGTTACACTGGGGTTCGGAGTTGGGATGATATGACCATGGTTTTTCATTGGTCAGAGTTCGTATCTGATCTGACAGTAATTGGGGGCAAATACAGGTGGGAACTTTGTGATTAGATAAATATATATACATCATGTTGTAGTGGTAGCGGGTTTCGCCGCGAAGTCGGCCTTACTGGTTATTTTGTAATTGGACATTGTTCGCTGCGTACTAATACAACATGGCTAGCTTTCCACGTGCCTCCCCACTTAGAAAATCGTTATCTTATCTCCATTAAATTATATTATGGTGAGGTAAGCATTGTGACATAAGAATCCAACACATTGGATCCGGCATTTCTGGGAGAATTCGGCACAAGATCCAGAACAGATTACAGCCTCGTACTTGCCACGCGAAGCGATAGCCCATTTCCTGTTGATAGTAATTGTTTGAGCAATGATCACAGTTCCTTTTGGTACTGAAGCATGGAAATTAGGAGATGGATAAATATATAGATACCAGCACATTGACTCGAAGAAAGTAGTCAAAATTCGCTGACTTTGGTAAGAAAGCATGAAGGAGAAAGAGCTTGGACCGAGACAAAATGGAGAGATAAGAAGAAGAAGACACAGAAAGGAAATACAATGACAGAAAATTGTGGCCTTAGATATATATATATAGAAGACGTTTCAAACTTTCAATTTAAAATGGGCAGAGTTTTTAAGGTTTGAAGTTGAGAAATAAGGTTTCCCAGCTGAGTTGACAGAACTTATCTAATCCTCACGTGTAGTTGGATAACTTTACAATTTGTTCTCCTGCTTCGACATCTGCCATGCATCACAACAAACAGATTTGGGAGCACAGACTGAATGCATTTCTTGGGGACAAAATCAAATTTGAAGACAGTAGTGCCGTTTTTGGAACAAGATCAAAAAATGTACTAGGAGACAGTTCAGATGCTGGCTTGAGGAATATCATAACTGAAAGTCAGAACCAAGATCCACCAGGTAGGTAAGGGGAATATAACTATTTGTTTGCTGGCTGATGAAATTTTACAGGCAATAACAATGTCCCTCTTGGAAGAAGAGTGGATAGAAATCCAAAGAACCACGCAGTTGCTGTTACTGGTTTTAGAAACATTGAAATCCAGAATCAGAATCCACCAGGTAGGCAGAAAGAAGATAGTTATTTGTAGACTTACCAACAAAAAAAAGTTACAGGTAATACCAGTATGGATAATCCACCAGGGAACAATCCAAATGTTGTTACTAAAATTGGGAGAACTGAAAGCCAGATTCAGAATCCACAAGGTAGGTAGAGGGAGCATGATTGCTCTGCAGCTTGCTGATAAAATTTTTACAGGCCAGCAGTCTTGGTTTTTTGGGCATGCCTCAAACAATGATTTCAGCTATGCGACAATAAACAGTGTGGGGAGAGACTTTAATGTCAATAATTACTACAGTAAACATTTTTCATTTTTCAAGTCAGGTAATACATTACTAATCATCCTACCACCAGATGACATCCTCAAGGATAGGCTCGGTCCCATCATGAACCCTGCACAAAAGACCTACAAATGCATGGAGGGAACTAGGGAACAGCTACTTCAAGACCTAGAAGAATGGACTATCAATGGTGAAAGCAAAATTGCTTGGGTATTTGGCATTGCTGGCACTGGTAAAAGTGCATTGGCAGTTTCTCTGGCTTCTAGAGTCAGAGAACAACTGAAGAGCAGTGTTTCCCTTGCATTGACATTTCACTGTGTCAAGGGTGAGGAGACTAGCAAATTATCCTTGTTGGTGCCAACAATCTGTTATCAGCTAGCAAGAATATGCCTAAGCTATAAGGATGTTTTGCTGAATATTTTTAATGAAGATCCATCTCTAAATGCTCCAATGTTACCACTAGTGGAACAGCTCAGCAAATTCTTGATTGCAGCCAATTTCGAGAAAGAGTTGATGAACAAGACTGTCATGATAATCATTGATGGCCTTGATGAATGGGGGACAGAGGTTGAGAGAGAGATATTGCTGAATAGCTTGGTGACCCTTTGCAATAAAGTACATATGCTCAAGATAGTCATTACTAGTCGACCCCATTCTGATATTAAAGAGGCTTTGGGAGGGTCTTCTGTTGCCAGCTTTGACCTCACAAGGGGCTATGACACCAATTCAGATATTGAATTATTAATCAAATCAAAATTTAAAAAACACCAAATTACTTCTGAACAGATGAACAGTCTAGTGACAAAGGCAGATGGACTCTTCATTTGGATTGTTACAGCCCTGAACTTTATAAGTAAAGGAGTGGATAAGAAGTATAGAGTGAATGTTGTTCTGGAGACTAGACAAGCGCAAGATATGATGGAAAGCCCATATGAAGGGCTTCATAAATTGTATGACATTGTACTGAAAGAAACTTTTTCTTTGGTAGACAATCATAAATATTTCAAAGCAGTGATGAGTGTCCTTGTAGTTGCCATGGAACCTTTGTCCCAAAAAACATTAACCCAACTATTGAATGTTGAGGGCATATCCTCTGATATCACTGAAGGGGTTTTGCAGAATCTTGAAGCAGTAATATACAAACATGATGGAAGATTTCACAATCACTTATCCTTCAGAGAGTTTCTGACTTTGGAGCATAAACAAAATCAATTTAGAAGGTGGTTTGTAAATCAAAAAGATGCACACCTGATGGTCTCAAAAATATGTATGACAGTGTTGACATCTGAGCTTGAATTTAATATCTGTAAATTGGGGACATCATGTTTGAGAAATTCAGAGGTTGTTGATTGGCCAATTGATCAAAGGGTTGAGAAGTTTATCTCACCTCAGTTACAGTATAGTTGTCTATATTGGAGCAATCATATAGTGGAGGCAAAGGATCTTTCTGACATGAGTGACTTTAAGGAAAAGGTGATAATATTTGGGACACAAAAGTGGCTGATATATTGGGTAGAATGTTTGAGTTTGATGGGAAAGTTACATAAATATAATGAATCATTCGAAAATGCTAAGAGATGGGCAGAACTACATAATGTAAGTTGTTTATGATAGAATATATCAGAAGATACTTAGTGTTTTTTTCCCTAATTAGTTGAAATATCTTAAGCAGGTTTTGAGAGAAATGCAAGGTGTTATAGATTGGTATTTTCCAGCAATAAACACGAGCACTCCACATTTATATGTGTCAGCTCTAGCCATTGCATCAAGTTTGCAACAAGTAGACGGCTTTCAAATAATGAAAGAAAATTTGAAAAATGTTGTCAAAATAGGCAAACAAGGGCAGGTAAGAAATTGGTTAGGGGCAGTCAAAATGATGCACTGCCCAGAAAAAATACTGTGTATTGCATACTCACCAAATGGGAGATATGTAGTGGGTGGATCCTCTGACAATATAATCAGGATATGGGACTCTCAGACTGGACAGCCTGTGTGCCAGCCTCTACAGGGCCATACTAACAGGGTTTGGTTAGTGGCATACTCTCCAGACAGCAGACACATAGTTTCTGGATCAGATGACAAGACAATCAGGATATGGGACTCCCAGACTGGACTGCCTGTGGGCCAGCCTCTGCAGGGCCATAATGGCTCAGTTTGGTCAGTGGCATACTCTCCAGACAGCAAGCACATAGTGTCTGGATCTTCTGACAAGACAGTCAGAATATGGGACTCCCAGACTGGACAGCCTGTGGGCCAGCCTCTGCAGGGCCATACTGGCTCAGTTTGGTCAGTGGCATACTCTCCAGACAGCAGACACATAGTGTCTGGATCCTCTGACAGCACAGTCAGAATATGGGATTCTCAGACTGGACAGCCTGTTGGCCAACCTCTGCAGGGCCATGCAGGGCCATGCTAGCCCAGTTAGGTCAGTGGCATACTCTCCAGACAGCAGACACATAGTGTCCGGATCAGCTGACAAGACAGTCAGGATATGGGACTCCCAGACTGGACAGCCTGTAGGCCAGCCTCTGCAGGGACATACTGGCCGGGTTTTGTCAGTAGCATACTCTTCAGACAGTAGACACATAGTGTCTGGATCCTCTGACAAGACAGCCAGAATATGGGACTCTCAGACTGGACAGCCTGTGGGCCAGCCTCTGCAGGGCCATACTGATCTAGTTTGGTCAGTGACATACTCTCCAGATAGCAGACATGTAGTTTCTGGATCCTCTGACAAGAGTGTCAGGATATGGGACTCTCAGACTGGACAGCTTGTTGGCCAGCCTCTGCAGGGCCATACTTACAGTGTTAGGTCAGTGGCCTACTCTCCAGACAGCAGACACATAGTCTCTGGATCAGATAATGAGACAGTCAGGATATGGGACTCTCAAACTGGACAGCCTGTGGGCCAGCCTCTGCAGGGCCATACTAGCTGGGTTCAGTCAGTGGCATACTCTCCAGACAGCAGACACATAGTGTCTGGATCCTTGGACAACACAGTCAGAATATGGGATTCTCAGACTGGACAGCCTGTGGGTCAGCCTCTACAGGGCCATACTGACTGTGTTAGGTCAGTAGCATACTCTCCAGACAACAGACACATAGTCTCTGGATCAGAGGACAACACCATCAGGATATGGAACTCTCAGACTGGACAGCCTGTGGGCCAGCCTCTGCAGGGCCCTACTGGCCCAGTTTTGTCAGTGGCATGCTCTCCAGACAGCAGACATATAGTGGGTGGATTCTCTGACCAGACAGTCAGGATATGGGACTCTCAGACTGGACAACCTGTGGGTGAGCCTCTGCAGGGCCATAATAACTGGGTTTTGTCAGTGGCATACTCTCCAGACAGCAGACACATAGTTTCTGGATCAGATGACAAGACAGTCAGAATATGGGACTCTCAGACTGGACAGCTGGTGGGCCAGCCTCTGCAGGGCCATACTAATGGGGTCAATTCAGTGGCATACTCTCCAGACAGCAGACACATAGTGTCTGGATCTTCTGACAAGACAGTCAGGATATGGGACTCTCAGACTGGACAGCCTGTGGGCCAGCCTCTGCAGGGCCATACTAACAGGGTTTGTTCAGTGGCATACTCTCCAGACAACAGATACATAGTGTCTGGATCCAATGACAAGACAGTCAGGATATGGGACTCTCAGACTGGACAGCCTCCACAGGGCCATACTGGCTGGGTTAGGTCAATGGCATACTCTTCAGACAGCAGACACATAGTGTCTGGATTCTTGGACAACACAGTCAAGATATGGGATTCTCAGACTGGACAGCCTTTGCAGGGCCATACTATAGATTCAACTGGCTTGGAAATGTCCTCATCTGGAGACAGCCCTACCATCCTCCAGTCCGGTCTATTCAAACAGGATGTCTCATATGTGCATTCTCCACCAAACCACTCTTGTGAACTTGATTCTGAAGGCTGGTTATACTCACTTCAATCCCCCTCAGACCTCATACTTTGGCTACCACAACAGCTCAGAGGTTGTTTTCAGGATGCCAGACAAGTGTTAACAATTCCTCCAGATGCTGACAATCCTACAATTACAGTAGATTGGAGTAATTTTGCTTTTGGTACAGAATGGACTGAGGCTTGGACAGACTTGTGTTAAAAAACATGCCTTTGTTGACATTGCAGTTCTATAAAACTTGTGTTTCTACTTCATACCAAATAACAATACTGGCTTTCAGATCTATATTGGAAATAAGATCATCTCTCTCTGTCATATAACAAGTTTGTCAGAACTGAACCATACAGTCATCCACCAGCCAATGAGGCAGTCAATTATAAATCACTTGTATATACTTTAATTTGGACTTGTCTCATTAGCTAGATATCTCAAAATGTAATATACATGTAAGCCTATGCTACTGAGGTCTGATAATGAGGATATGGAATGCACAAATTTAAGAAAACACAAAAAGTGAAAAAAGTCGCACAGCTCAGCAGAATCAGCCAATGAGACTGTCATGTCATATGTGGATCAATGAGTTGTACAGCCTGGGTGGTGAATCTGGTGAAACATCATAAGTATTTGATGATAGTGGCCTGCTATTAGGGTGAAATTCAGTTCTGATGTCATTAATATTGAGGGACTCACTGTTCAGTCAGATATAGCCTTGGTTGCAGACAGGTACTAATATACAGCTCAGTAATATCTCCAATCAAAAAAAAGCTATGGAACCACCAAAAATTTACACACCATGCTAAAGTAAAGCTCTGACCTGGACAGAAAGTACATACCCTGATAGTATTATTACTGTTTGCAGGACATAAAATTTAGCCAAATTCTTTACATGCATGTCAAGATCTTACCAGCCTCCCAACCCAGCCTGCTGAACCATTGTTCTTCCTCAAATGACATCCATTTCCTTAAATCTATTGCAATCAAAACTCTGTACTCACGTAGCTCACAGCTACCTGCACATATAATCTATATGGTCCAAATCTGGGTTTATAAATTATGAGGCCGACCAAAGGAATGACTTGTCCTTACTAACCCAAGGCCATAGGTGATTGGGGTTAGACCCATTTGGCATATTGTTGATCTTATCACTGTCAGAGCTAATCATCTTTACTTCGACCTCGTACATACCGTACAAAGTGACAGCCCTCTTCCTTCATCAAGGTATATTTCTTAGTGGTTATAGGCAACCTCTGCCAAATTTAAACTCCGACACTCGCAGTGAAAGTGGTCAGTATCTCCGAGCCCTCGTACGTCCATTTTGGCGACTCGTTTGTATGGGCAAAAATGTTCGCAAATGATACCCAAACAATGTCTCCGTTTTCAATTTTTGAAAAATTTCACTGATCATTCAAAAACTGTGTTTTACTGTAAAATCTCACAAAGATTCATCAATATAATGAGACCAAGGCTGAAATTGAGAAATCGAAAACGGAGACCCTTTTTGGGGATACTATGGCTGTTGTTTAGACTACCCATTCACAACTGTTGAGGGACATCCAGACTGTCAGAGTTGTTCAATGGTTATAAACTTAAGTAAAAAATAGAAAACTTTGAGGAGCGCAATTTGTCGAGATTTTACATTCAAAACAACGGCATTGATGAAAGGATCATTATTTCCAAGTTTCAAAAGGTAGTGGTCAGTAGAGCCCTCACAGTGATTAAATTTTTTGCCTGGACATCTCAGCGCGTATTGAGTTGACACATATTCGGAGCTAAAACCCAAATCCGGTAATACTGGTTTTCCGGTCACACACTTTTCGCAGGGAGTGCCGATAACCATTCTTAGGCCTAGGCTAGAAATAGAGTTGTTACTAACATTGTAATTTCCAACATGTAAATAACACGTTAATTACGAGGCCCTTTAGGGAATCGTCCTTACTAACTCTAGCTGGCTAGGATTCTTTGTGCATCCCCATATAGTAAATCCTTATCTTATCCCATTCAAATTACGAGACCAGATGGTGAAAATGTTCTCATGAGGTAAGCATTATTACAAGACCATTTTATTACAGCTGCCGTCATTCAGTTTATGAATACGACCACCATGGGAAGGGCACAAAGTCACCGGATCACCAGACACCGGCACTTCAAGCCGGTGACACTTAGAATTCGGCATGTCATGCAGCTCTGATCTTATGGTAGCCGGCTTACGGCCTTGTACTTGCCACGCGAAGCGATGGCCCACTTCCTTTTGATAACATTTCTGACCGGAGGAGTATCATTTCCTGGCCCTTAAGAGTCATATACATTTAGCCATGGATTACAAGAATATGGATTTCAAGTATCTAAGAGAACGAGTAATATCCGAGGGAGAACAAAAGTGCGGAAGATTGGAATTCGGAAGACCTTAAGCTTATTAACGCATGCCAATATTATATGGACCAGCCGATAACCATAAGGCTGTAATGATGACATCGTCCTGCCGTTATATGGGCCAAATTCAGATTTCACATGGTATGACCCACATGCAGTATGACACCTTTTAACTCGTTCTTCGGCACATTCCTCTTGAAATCAAGCAACCCGTTTTTCGCCTGAGCTTCCGGATTGATTATAATCCTCAAACATAAGAGAACTGACTGAAGTGAGTGAGTGCATGTAGTTCAAACTGCGGAAAAACATAGATGGGGAGGAAAGAGTGGTTGTAAGTGTACCATTGACACAGAGGAATGGCTGACCCTGTCTTATAGGTAGTCACTGTGAGCATCTTTCTTCCCCTTCAGTTTCTCAAAGGATGACCGGATATTACTTTCCTAGAGCTGCAGGAGGAACTGCTTACTTAGTACTATAAGAGATTACAAATAGGTATATGACGGAGATTCTCAAAGTCCGCTCGAGTGGGGTAATTCGTTGGGACTGCCTAGCTACCGTTTTGCGACTTGCTGTAAACTTGGTCGTTATAAATGCTTCTCAAACCAATGCTGATAATCGGATCTTCGGATGTATCTCAAGGAAACTTCTTTGGCCTTTATTACCGAGCATAGATTTTGAGCGCTGAATAATAACCTCAAGATTCTCCCTTGAGCCAATCATGTCTTTGATAATTCAAAGCCCCATATCATCGGGAATAAGTATCCGCCTTTGTCACATTTTCCCTGGCAAATCGGACTATCTAAGCATGATTCAGCGCTTTCAGTCTTAGGCTGGGTTATTTCAACGCTAGCAAAGGCAAAGGAGTGGTTGCTGAGCAATTTCTATCTCGGAGCAGGTTGCTGTTTATGAGTCGAGGATAGGCTTTGTAAGTTGGATAAATTTAGACGTCCGGCTATACTCGCGG
>ML179682.1:0-40028 GCA_004369135.1 Dendrothele bispora CBS 962.96
CACCATGTCTTATACCCAATGAGCAGAGTAGCAATCATATTTGTGAACAAAAGTGGAAGGCCCAAGATCAAGACATTGAATTTTGAGGTATAGCTAGCCAGGTTTTTCACTGTTTGTGCTGCGGAAAGCCCTGCATCTACAAAACCTGCAGCTGATTGTAATGAAATTAAAATTTGTGATAATACACTTACTAAGTGTAGGGCATATACTCACCTGAGGAACCACCCATGCAGAACAATAGTGTCAGTTTGACAACACGACTCTCTGGGAACATGATCCATGCTCTCCACACTACAATTCCATCACTGATGATATACTAACAGGTCAATGAGTGATCTACTATAGAACATACTTTGAACAAAGGATCCTACATTGAGCCTGGTCACAAAAGTTTGAATAATATTCATTGTTGTTAATACCGTGGTTAACTTTTTGGAGTCTGGCGGATTGAAACTCAATGATGGGAGCTGCACGATGAAAAGCTCTAAGTTGAAGACAGTGGAAACTAAGCTGGTCAAAAGCATAATTCCCGTGAGAAGGGGCAGTACAGTTGTGACATTTGATCCAGAGGCCTTTTTCATGCTAATTGGGGCAATTGTAATGGGGAAGCATATTAGGGCATAACTTGATTATGGGTTCTCAGTCTACTCACAGCACTAAACAGATGGCTGTAAGAGTGAGCGTTGCGTAAACACCGTACAATAGAAAAGATATTGCTACATCTCCGAAGTAATTTTTAATAACCGTGAGATCGGCTTCAGAGAGAGGTCGAGAATGCATCGAAGACATAAACAGCTGGGTAGAGGTGTTTGTGGGAGAGAAGCCTATGTGGATAAGTATGTCCTTTATATTTTGGACTTTCGAACTACGCTGATTCGTGAACAGTTCGATCAAATTATTACTATCAATTCTGAGTCTTAAATTCGGAGCCAATGTGTACTTCCATGATAGTGAGCTGAACATAGATCAGAGGTTAAAAGACAGGTTGCAGAGAGTGTAATCATGTGAAGACTAATCTCATGGTAGACATCTCTGTTGGTGAACAGATCGAGACGGGCTCGTACTTTCCATATCGTTTCAGGACAATCTTCAATAATAACAAAATAGATAGTTTACGAAAGCCTGCCCAAGCTCAACTGCCAAACCCCACGCCATTTTTATTTCCAACTTGAATCTAAAGAAAGATCAAACAGGTAGTTAACACCAAAGAAAACGTGAAGAGCATACAACGATCAAAAGACAAAATCAGGTCAACGCAATGTACAACATTACACTGCTAATAGTATAGCCGGACGTAGATCAACCAGCTTCCCAGCATCTTTTCGAACGCATGAAGCGTCATATGGTCACGATGGTTTATCATCATTGATATATACGGTTTGTGACAACGCGAATACTGAAAATGAGATGAGATGGGATCTTCATTGCTCACCTTAATTCTAAGATTGATATACTGATATCCCGTACCGATCTTCTTCCTCCAATCCTTATAAATCCATATCATCATTGGCCAACTCCTCCCCTCTTTGAACCCCTCGATGTCTTTCAAAACCTTCCCTTCGAGCCCATGATTGTCTGCCAGTGTATGATAAGATACAAAATGGTATGAAGAGTGTATATATTGGACTGTAGTGAGAAATGGTATTAGAGGAAAAGGAAGAACAAGGTTGAGTAGGTGAGCAGAGAAACCGTCGCAGGTGGTAGTTAAAGTGACAGCAGAGAGGAAGAGAGAACAAGGTTTGAGTGGCGATGAACGGTTTCAATCAGCACGCAGGTGATAGTTAAAGTGACAGCGGAGAGGAAGAAGAGAGAACAAGGTTGGGTAAGTACTAATGGATGGTTACTACAATCAGCACAGGGAGAGGACCGTCGCAGGTGATAGTGAAAGTGACAGCAGAGAGGGTGATCGTCACAGGTGATAGTCCGAACAAAGCAGATGAGAAGTTAACGTTGGTAAATATTGACTTGAAAATGGGGTAATGGATGAGCTCACTACCCTCCTTCCCTAATATCGAAGAACAACTTCAAATTCTGCATTTTTACCAAGTCAAACGAGTTGATAAATGCCTAGTTACATCAAATCAGTTTGTTTCGCTGCAACTTGTGGGTTTTCCATAGAGAATATGGTAACTATACTGAAGCACAGCCCAAAAACTTAAAGAAAGAAAGAAAAAAAGAAGACGGAACAAGGGACTACAAGGGGAGAGAGAGAGCGAGCATGCAGAAAGATTTGAGTTCTCACCCCACCTTGGTCAACGCAACTTTCCTGTAAATCTGATGATCCTGCGCTTCCACTGACGTTTCGCCTTTCATAACGCTCCATAAGGCAACCTGCATGATGCCTACTGCAAAACATAAGACGCAAGAAAGAATAAATGTGAGTAGGTGAGCGATGACGGGACATGATACGGCCATAAAATCTGTCAACGAGGTAGGATGGTAGGTTAGTTAGGTTTTTGACCGGTTGCGTGAAGAGCAGGGTCGACCTGGAATGATAACCCGAGAGCGTTGAGGAATTGTTGATAGCCTAGTAAGATGTAGAGTGCGGTGGAAAGACAGAGGTACATCCTATGGGTTATAATAGAGTCAGAGAAAGGACTAAGGCTTACGAGCGGAGGAGGAGGAGGAAGGGTTTAGGAGGAACATACATAAACATGACAAAGTGCCGCTCATTGTATACTCCAACATATTGATTTATCCCTTACAAACCGTAGGTACAGAAAGGACGGAGCAGACAGCAAGACTCACACTGCAAAAAACATGAGCCCAGAACAAGAAAACATGCGCGAAAACAGACTCACAGGACAATGGTGATCATATTTCATCACGCAGCGGTTACATATCCTACAGTGATGTGCTCTCTCCGTTGTATCGTCTTATTAGGCGCCAACTCTTTCGTTCAGTTTGACAGGACAATGCGACTCACCTCGGGCCTCATTTATTCACATTTCCTACTCTTGAGTAATCTCGGCCCTCGTAATTTAACCTCCCTGCCCTCTCATCCCCTCTGAAACCATTTTCTAAGGGCGGAAATGCCCTGTACGCGTAGTCATCTGTCGGCCGTTTGTGCGAAGCCCATAAAAGATGATCGTGAAATTTTTTGGGCGGTTGTGGACCTTCTGCATCGACCAAAAACGAGGTAATAGTGGGTAAACATGTTGAGTGCGATGAAAGTACATATGGGTCCGGTGAGGAACTTGAAGGGAAGAGTGGGGTAGATTACATCAACTATAAGTACGGACCTTCAGTGAAAAGCTCAAAGAGAAATCGGATAATGAAGCTCACAGGAACACGCCATCTCAGCAGATATCAGGACCACCACAAAAGTGATGAAAAAGGGACTAGCAGCACCGTTGATGGCGAGAGATCCGGCTGTTCTTGTCCATAGGTAATAGAATGTGGATAAGGGACCAGATGAACGTCGCCAAGAGAAGATAGCTAGAACAAAATGAACATTGAAGTGGAATCATGAGCGAGTAGCTGCAACGCGCGTGGGAGCGGTCGACTGAGATTTAGCGACATTCCCACGGCACTTCTAACGAGACGCTGTACTAACTCGACACGTCCTCGACGCTTACTTCTACACGAATTTTTTATGTCTCTACTATCTCTCAATACCCCTTCAATACAGTATAATCTCTCTCAAAACCCTCTATGTCGTATACATCGATTCACCAGAGTT
The DNA here is from genome assembly GCA_004369135.1 of Dendrothele bispora CBS 962.96. Lineage (NCBI taxonomy): Eukaryota > Fungi > Basidiomycota > Agaricomycetes > Agaricales > Dendrothele > Dendrothele bispora. The sequence goes on from ML179682.1 coordinate 3,683, forward strand.
GATGCGCTCTTCTGGTTTCCCCAGGTGACACCGGATTGGAGCTACGGAGAAACTTGAATGCTTTGTACACCGTACTCAGAGTGGAACCAGGCTTGACCACTGCCGGTCATGTGAGTTTTCATGGATCTTTTTTGTGCAGAATAGTTCTGCATAATGCTCGCCCTTTGTCTGAAGAGCATGTGAAGACTCCATCTCAGTCAACGAAAAACTCTGAATGAGCACTTTTCAATCCCGTCTTCTTGTCTCATAACCAGTTCGCTCTAACCAAAATTACATACAACATACAGTCTCGGCCGCACAAACATAAAATAAGCACTATTTATACAATATCACACAAGTATACCACCGGATCTGAGTCCGAGACAGTACTCAGGTGCATCTTGAGAGCAGTACGAAAAAAGGACCTAATAATCAAAACAAACCGTTGGATTAGGCTAAGGTTGCTCTCCTTATGAGTATCCTCCAACCAAGGGCGAAAAAAAGGGACCATGAACGTTCCCCCATGCATATATCCAAGCCTCGACTCGAATGAATCTACTCATCAACTCTATTTCTTCGTTTGGAGTATCGTATCGCCTGTGATTGGACTCGACTCTAGAATAAATGACGCTTGGTATGATCCAGTCAGATCAGTCTATCAGCGGAAGTGTGTGGAGGAGGGAGCAGGAAACCAAGTTGAGTGTTCCAGCGGGAGTGGAGAGCATAAAGAGGATACAGACATACGTGTGAGACAAATGAGTGCTCTTTTAATCCCACCTTTTCGTCTCGTAATAACCGATACGCCCTAACAGAATATAGTCTAAGCAGCATAAGAATAAGCAAGTCTTTACGATTCCACACGAGCCTTGTTACCAATCCCGAGCTGGTACTCAGTTACATTTTGAGAACAGTAGATCTCAAAAGGACTTTGTAATGAAACCCCGCTCATATTTCCAACTCGATAAAACATCTCTGATATAGCTAATCATATGACCCAACAGCTCACCACTAGCGAGTTCGAGCCCATTTACGAAGTATCAAACAGATATGCGAGAAGGCCACGTGAGACGTCCATGGAACATGGCGATTGACACGAGCCTGAAAGGGATCCACTCGATTGAGCGGAAGGTCAACATGGGAGAGACGATCCGTACGCTGCATCACCTACAACTTCGAAAGCACCTTGGGAATATACGAAACATAACGAGTTCTACACAATTACAAGAGCTGTCTTGTGCGCTGCAAGTACTAGTGCAGAAACCTTTGCTATGATGAGCCGAGAAGAGACACACGCATACATCGAGAGAAAAACCACACAGTAGATGATGTAGTGATAGCTTATCGAAGTCTTTTGTATAAGCAACTTGGAAAATAGACCCCGAACGAGGGAAGAAGATAACCAGCGAATTGTGTTTCAACGGATATAAGACTGCCATCGAGGAAGTAGTACTGACCTCGGCAAGTACAAGAATGCACTGCCGGTACTCGGAATTGGAGGTGTAGATCGGCTTTGGTACCAAATATCGTAGCGGGAAACCAGAGTCGTTTTGTCGACATACTACAGCGTGCATATGATGGATAGGTGGCCTTCTAGGGAGTATAGGTCTGACGCACATGGGACATGTAAACATACGGCCAGAAATCGTGTTAACCACTAACGCAATGAGGAATACACAACTAGAACGCACCAAGGTCTAATCAACCTATCAATCCTTCTAACCAGCTTCCTCTCTGCGTCGAGATTGACAGCGTCTTCATCGGCGTACTTCTCCAAAGCCTCCGGATCCCACGTAACACTCATCCAATGGGCCTCTATTTCACGACGTACCGAGGAAAACAGATGTGTTCTGAAAACTGATGTCAGACACGTCGGGTTTGAAATGACATCATATGGAACGCACTTGGTGTAGGAGATGTCTGTGTTGAGCTTGGGAGACCGAGTGTCTCTGGCACGATGAGGAGCAGAATCGGATAGTAAACCGGACGGGAAGGCTCAGAAGTGGGCAGACGAACAAACATACTCGGCAAATTTCAAAACCGATGATGTCACTGAAAACACTCGTTGTTTGTTTGTCCCAAAGGCCAAAGCCAACCCTTGGCACAGCCGCATCCTGTCCCTTTCTTTGACCCGGCATCAACTCAAGTCAAGGGCCAAGCACATCAGATCATTCAGGGACTGGTACCGCCTCTTTCACTGACTCTCTATGTATTGAAATGAACTTGACTACTTTTTGTACCTTGTATCAAATGAATTTACTTGTATACACAACGCGTATTGATATTGATCTTATTACAGTAGGTAGTATCTTAAGCTTTCTACCCAACTTCGGGATCGATAAGGTTCTCATCGTCAGAATTCCCAAAGTCTCCGCAGAAAACACATCCAATGGGGCTCTACTCCACAGTCTCTTGAAGAAAACAGAAGCCTTCCAGACAACCGCTGGTCAATCGGACACGGTTGGAATTAGAATGAGACGGGAAAGTTCAGGAGTGGAGGAACGCGAAGGGAGTGACCTGGGCTCTGCACCCTGAGCCCAAGGTTCGGAAAAAGGGAAGCAAGCGACGGCGGAGTTCTCATAGAATCGCCGGCCAGCGAAGCAGCGTTTTCCTGCCATCGTTCCATTTCGATTTGACCGGTGAATTGGAATGGCTTCTTCTGGATGTATTACATTCAAGCCTTGACGTGTGCCTTCGTTGTAACGGCGTTGTTTCTGTGCATCAGACAACGTTGAGATGGACTGCGCGGCTTCCTCGACCACTGTGGTCGTTGGTGTCCGCCCTTTTATTCAATCACAAGGCTATGGATATCATAGATACTTATTCAATTCTGCATAGAAACCGCCCAGCGAAAGAAGTTATCCTGTCAGAAAACGAGTTCAATTCTGAGCCCGATTGCATTAACGCCTTGGAGCTTGAACATGATTCTACAACCTTGCCCTGTTAATAGATTCCTCCTCCAGTGCTCATCTTCACACCGCTTCTGGAATCCTGGCTCTCTACCAGTTGAAGTTTTCCCCATCTTTATTCATATACTCCCTCCTTAAGTTTTAAGGCTTATTCAAGTGATTTCTGGTATCATCTTGAACACCGTGGGACTAACCCCTATGATCTGATGCCACAGCGAAGTCACCAGAGTCCCCATTGCCGTCTTGTAGACTGCTTTCGCGCGGACTTTTTCTTGACTATATCACATAAAAATAATATGTAGGACCAAATCCTCCATCAGCACATCTTTCCCAATTTTGTCCCTATTTTTGGACACAAGAGAGCCCTTCTAATCTTCCTGTCAATTAATTGGTCAGTAAAAGGCAGATTAGAACGACCCAAATTTGATTCCCCACTGTCCTTAACCACATTCAGAAGACCCATCTTCTTGTCTTCTGCAAAGGATTGAGCCGGCTAGTATTTGTTTCTGAGTATAGTTGTCGGACACCCGTCCATTCACATTCTTGTCTTGTATGGCAAACGCACTACCTCTTACGATAAACTCTGCCCTACAAAGAAGTCCGAAGTTTCGTACGTAACGGGCGGGCGACAATAAAGACTCTATGTCTGGTGGTATGTTTGATTTTCTTTCGTCTTAATATCTTGCGATTGTGTAGACTGACGAAAGAGTCGATGCTGCCTCTCCATGCCTATGGTACTTACACAAGGAAGATCGACCAAGAAATATTGGTTTGTCTAGGTTCTAAGTTGTTTGATCGATGTTCACGTTCAACCTTTGAGTCTCCAATATCGTCGTACTGCTATGACCCAGTCTCTGTGTAGTGCCGGATGTTTTTCATTTAGCGCGGGTACGTACTGGTTCAAGCCCAATGAACCCATTTTGATCCACTGAGCTCTATGAGACTCCATAGTTAGTACTGGACTCCAGTCCTCTGTATTCTAGACAATTGGTTTCAGAGTACAGGATTTAGATTTGTTGGCTTTCTGTATAATCATAAACACACTTAGATTACTAGCTCAGGAATTGAATAAATAAATAAATATAACACCCAGGCTTTATTAAAGATAAGGCATTTAAGAACAAAATACAGTCATGCAAGACAACAGTTAATACAATTAAAAATAGTTCTCATATAGAAAGAGAGACTATGTCATACAAGTCAAGTTAGATTTCTTCCTGTATGCTCTGCAGCCTCTGCTTCCAATAATGTTGTAGTTCCAGGTGCATTAGACTGAGATTCTGACATTGACCTGTGCTCTTCAGAACTACTTGCTTGACCTGAAGCGAATCGGATTGATTGTGATAAAGACATTTCATCGATGGTGGCAGGTTTGGCATTTTCAGCGGCTGCTATGACAACAATCAGAACTGGGTATAAAGCCTGTGAATTTCAGGATTAATATTACATATTTTTGAAAAGAGAGCATAGAACTCACTGAGAGTCTTGGTAATGCTGCACCCCAGCATATGTTTATAGTACTTTGTCCACCATATTTGAAGATTATTATCAGATTGACTATCTGCACTTCATGTTGGTCAAAATAAAAACAACCACAATTATCCTTTTACTTTCCCACAAAATGCAATACATTGATCCAGATTCAACCAACAACAATAGAACTTTCTGTACCCTTCTGGATGATGTGCCACTATTACTCAGATTCTTTTTGACATCTTGGTAATGATACCTGTAAAATTACTCATTATTCAAGTGTTATCTAAGATCTTGCTTTGAATCTGATGGCCTCACCATGTCTTATGCCCAATGAGCAGAGTAACAATCATATTTGTGAGCAAAAGTGGAAGGACCAAGATCAAGACATTGAATTTTGAGATATTGGCAACTCCCTCATTTTTCGCGAATTGTGCTGCATCAAGCCCTGCATCTACAAAACCTGCAGCTGATTGTAATGAAGTTAAAACTTGTGGTAATACACCTAGGTCATATACTCACCTAAAGAGCCGACCATACAAAACAATAGTGTCAGTTTGACAGCACAACTCTCTTGGAATATGATCCATGCTCTCCACACCACAATCCCATCACTGATGATATACTGGCAGGTCAATGAGTAATCAACTATGGAACATACTTTCAACAAAGGATCCTACATTGAGCCTATCCATAAAACTCTGAATAATGTTTATCCTTGATAATGCTGTGTTCAACTTTTCGGAGTCTGGTGATGGACTAAAACTCATTGATGGGAACTGCACAATGAAAAGCTCTAAGTTGCAGACAGCAGAAACTAAGCTGGTCAAAAGCATAATTCCTGTGAGAAGGGGCAGTGCAGTTGTAATATTTGTTCCAGAGGCCTTTTTCAACCTAATTGGGATCATTGTAATGTGCGTGAAGCATATTAGGGCATAACTCAATTGAAGGAACGGGTTCTCAGTCTACGCACAGGACTAAACAGATGGCTGTAAGGGAGAGTGTTACATAAACACCATATAATAGAAAAGATATTGCCGCTATTGTGAGGAAAATTCTGATAATCGTGAGATCGGCTTCAGAGAGAGGTTGAGACTGCATCGAAGATGGCTAGGTAAAGGCGTTTGTGGGAGAGAAGCCTATGTTGATAAGTATGTCCTTTATATCTTGGGCTTTTGAACTACGCGACTTATACGAACAGTTCAATCATATCATTACTATTGATTCTGGGTCTTAAATTTTAGTTTGAAACAGATATGTATTGCTGTAGTGAGCTTAACATGAATCAGGAGGTTAAAAAACAGGTTGTGTAGAATGTAATTGTGTGGGAAACTCATGACAGACATCTTTGCTGGTGAACAAATCGGGCCACTTGGTTTTTAAGATACAATATTCAGATGTGCATCTTGATGCATCTCAAATGCGTCTTACACGCATCTTAAATGTATCTTAAATGCGTCTTAAATGCGTCTTAAATGCGTCTTAAATGCGTCTTAAACACATCTTATACACATATCTGATACACATCTTGAATGCATCTCAAATGCTTTTCTCCCTTCTCCCTTCAATTCCTATAAATTATTCTCATCAATCTCATCATCAGTCAACTCCTCCCCTCTTCTGACTCTGCGATGTCTTTCGAAACCTTCCCTTTGAGCCCATGATCGTCCGTTGGTGTATGGTAGTATATGGAACGGTATGAAAAGTGTGTACATCGGACTATTATCATAGTGAGAAGGGGTACAATCAACGAAAAAGGAGATCATCACAGGCGATGATTAGAACGAAGGAGATGAGGTAGCTTTGATGAGCATGGGTTATTGACCCGAGATACACGACAATGGGTAACGGTAACTCACCATCCTCCTTACCCGATATTGAAAAATAGCTTTAGGTTCTGCATCTTTCCGAAATCGTACGAGTTGATAAATGTCTGGTTACATCAAATCAGTTTCCCTTACTACAGCACAAAAAAAAGGAACAAGGACGACAACAAGTGGAGAGAGAGAGCGCGGAAGGATTTGAATTCTCACCTCACCCCTACTCAACGCAACTTTCTCGTAAATCTCATGATCCTGTGCTTCGACCGACGTTTCACCTTTCATAATGCTCCACAAAGCAATGATCAGCGTGATGCCTATTGCAAAACATAAGACACAGGAAAGAATAAATGTGAGGGGGTAAGCGATGACGGGGACATGATATAGCCATGAAATCTGTCTCGAAGTAAGAATGATAGGTGATGGTAGGTTAGTTGCATTTGTGGTCAGTAGTATGAAGGATGGGTCGGACCTGGAATGATAACCCGAGGGCGTTAAAAAATTGCTGATAGCCTAATAGAACGTAGAGTGCAGTGGAAAGACAGCGGTACATCCTATTTATTATAATAGGGTCAGAGAGGGTACTGAGGCTCACAAGAGGAAGAGGAAGAACTTACTAGGAGGAATGTTGTATATTCCAACACATTGGTTTATCCCTTACAATCCATAAGGGCTGAAAGGGCGGAATAGACAGCAAGACAAAACACGAGCCCAGAACAAGAAAAAAAGCGCAAAAACAGACTAACAGGACAATGGTCATCATATTTTATCACGCAGCAATTACAAATCCTATAGTAATGCGCTTTCTCCGTTGTATCGTCTTATCAGGCGCCGTCGCTTTCGTTCGGTTCGACAGGACAACTCACCTCGGGCCTCATTTGTCCACATTTCCTGCACTTTGTAATCTCAGCCCGCGTACTGTCTAACCTCCCTGTCCACTCATCCCCCCTGAAACTGTTTTCCAAAGGCGACAATGCCCTGTACGCGTATTCATCTGCCGACCGTTTCAGTAAAGCCCATAGGAGACACTTAGGAAACGTTTTGGGCAGTTGTGGACCTTTCGCATCGACAAAACCAGGCGGTATCGGGTAAACATGTTGAGCGTGATGAGAATTACGAGGCCGACTGAAAGGAGGAATCGTCTTTACACACGGCTTTTTTCCCCGGTCGGTCACCGATGTGGTCTTGTTTGTCAAGACCTTTATTACCAATTTGGCATCGGAAACTCCGGCTTCTTTCATCCGAGTTCTTCACTGACACTAGTGTCTTCCTCAGTCCAGTGACAGTTGATGCATCGATGAGCCATTATAGGCCTCGTACTTGCCACGCTTGCGGTGGCCCACTTCTCTTCATAGATATGGGTCAAGTGAGGAGCTTGAAGGGAAGAGTTGAGTAGGTTGCATCGACTGTAAGTACAGACGTTCAGTAAAAAGCTCGGAGATAATGAAGCTCACTGGAACACACCGTCCCAGTAGATATCAGAACCAAGATAATCGGTCGTCCTTGTCTATAGGTAACGGTACGAGGATAAGGGACCAGATGAACGTTGCCAAGGGAACATTGAAGTAAAGACCATGTCGAGTAATGAACGAGTTTGGCCAAGAATCGTCGGGTGGTACCGGGAAAAAGCAGAAGACCACGGATGTCTTACTACGTCCAGGAGTAGCGTAGCATCTTCTTGATGAAAATAGATGCATTCTGAAAACTGTTGTTCACTCGGACATGATGCATGATGCATGATGGGTTCTGTACATGGAATGTGCTTGGTGGATGAGATGTCCGTGGTGGGCGTGGTGGGCTTGGGAATCTGGAGAAGTGTCTGTCACGGTTGGGATTAGAAAGGTTCAGGAGAAGACGCGTACCCGGCAAAAATTCCAACACGGGAGTAGACCGGGCCAGACCACACATCAAATGACGTCAAGTCACGTTCACAGTTGACACAATCCGATCCGTTCCGAGTAAGTACGACCAGGTCTTGGTTATAGACACCAACCCAAGAAGACGAATCTCCCTCTCAACTTTGTCTCTCGTTGAACCGCTGGGCGCGTGTCTCATAGGATCCACGCCTTTGTTGAGAAGACCACGATTATCGACAACAGTAGACTCAGAGGACATCGAGTTGCGTTGACTTCATCTCAGTGGTGTCCAATGGTTGGGAGGCAAGGGCACACGGCCTTGGTCATGAGCGATATTCTCTTTATGTAACCATAACAAGGATCCAAGTACGTGCTACCTCATCGAGTGATTTGAGACTGTCATTCATGTCCCTTTCCCTCACAGTGTGATCCGACCGACCGTCCAGTACTGCGTGAGCACACAACACTAGCGGTATCTGTTACTTGCTCGGCAATGCTCCTCAACAGAAGTAAGGGATAATCCATCTTCAACCATGTCTTTTTACCCATTGTCTTCGCGATAACTCTGACCTGAGTGCTCATACTAGTAGTAATGACTACAACACCCTTCCTTTATCCCTTGGTTAGTACACTAGTGCTCACAGTCGCCATGTTAATCCTATCTCTGACCTTTGACATCCATAATCTCTCCAGAAGGATATGACTTGCTAATCTTGGATCAACAACCTTTGACGCCAGTAAAGCTTCTCTTGTCAACAACAACATCATCAACTTCGAGATGGTATACGGATAAGAGGTAAAGATCCACAGGTATGACATTCCCTGTCTTGATATTCATGATAAGTATCTGATGGGAGAATGGTATGTAAGTTGTTACACCGTTCTGTGCCACGATAACAGTAATACTAGAAAAGATTACAAAAGGAATCTATAGCGTTCTCCGCTTTGTACCCGTGGAGGAATCCGACAGAGACATTGAGAAAAATGACGGCAGCAATGACCGCTCCTTGATCCAGTTCTGTACACCAAAGGAGACAGCCATCGCAACAACAAGGACGAGAATGAGTAATTTCGGCATCTGTCTGATCATTGATGCGAACAAAGACAATCAGAGACACTGACCTTGTCCGAGAGAAGGTTCTCCGAGTCGCCATATTTTCACAAATTGATCAGCAAAAAGGTTGATTTGAGAGAACAAAGAAGACGCACTCTTCTAACCGAGCCTTTCCATCATTTTCACTAAAACCATCTGTCTCATTCGTTTCAAGTCTTTGAAGAATGACGCTGGACAGAGCCCTCGAGGATAGGCACGTTCGGCAAGGGCAATTTGAGAATTTCAGAACTGAGGGTCTGGCTAGTCAAGTGTGTATGCACAGCTGTAATTCCTCCTTGAAAAGTATCAATAGAAAAGATATGACGAAGCAGACTTGATTCGTTTTTGGTCTTGGAAAAGCATTGATTTCGAAATGGAAAGGTTTAAGTTTACAGCGCTCTCAGCGAACCTTGTCTGAAGTGAATTTTGATATGAGCTGTCAGCTGATTTCAGGATTGATATTGTCTTCATCGTAAAACTTCATCCAAAACGGGGCTCTATTCCACAGTGTATTCCACGGTGTATTGAGGAAAACCAGATACATTTCCGAAAATTGTTGTCAGACATGCCGGGTTCGAAAGTACATCATTTGGAACACACTTGGTGTATAAGATTTGTGTTGAACTGGGGAGACCGAGTGTCTCTGGCACGATGAGGAGCAGAATCGGACGGAAAAATTCAGAGCTGTGCAGACGAAGAAACGTACTCGGCAAATTCAAAAATGTTCAGCTCTTGGACCTGTCCGGTCAATAAACTCCTCCTCCTCCTCCTCCAATGATTTGTTTGTTTGTTTGTCCCAACGGCAAAAGACAGCCCTGGACACAGCCGCATCCTGTCCCTTTCTTTGACCGGGCATCGACTCAAGTCAAGGGTGGAGCGCATGAGATCATTCAGGAACTGCATCCACCTCTTTCACCGACTCTTTATGTATTGAATCATATACTCGACCACTTTTTGTACCATGTATCAAATGAATTTACTTGTATACACGGGATATTATTGATATTGATCTTACTACAGTAGGTAGTGTTACTAGCCAGATTCAGCGTCTAGATGGAAGCACGACGTTTTCTGACTTGTATGTAGGGGTCCGCCAGTTATCCCTTCTGCACTTGCTATACCGTGTATCCCAACACCACTCTTCTATTCTTTGTTGATGCCGACCCATATGGAGACATCCGACACAAATCCTACGAAAGGTGTATCTTTCTTGATCACTAGTGTCGGAGACGCTGGAAGTGAACCCCCAACAAAATTCATTTCGATCCCTCTCACCCGTCCGTGATTCGACATCCCCTTGAATAAGATATGCACGTAGCCATGAACTTGGTTTGCAGCCCGTAGTCAAGGCTGATCCAAAAGACGGATTTAATCTAAGGGCCTGAGAAGCGGGATCATTATCCGACTCTTCATTAAAAGAGAAATCTCCCTTGCAGCTCCCCAGGTCCGAGTCCTCTGGAGTACTCCCATTCAGTTTTTGCTCAGTTCCAGGGATCGGAAACAAAATTGCTAAAAACATCTATCAATACATCAAAGAAATCTGTCTTCTCGAGGACTTACTCTGAGGTTGTGAACTAGCATCCTCGTACACTGACTCTGAATCTGACTTGTTGCTCAATGTTTCTTCGGCATCATACCACACATCGAACACTTCTTGATCTTTTTCAGTTAAATCTAGTTCTACCACTATCATTCAATAATCAGAGAATTCTTCCTTCGGTCAAATAATGTCTTACACATACCATTCGGATGGAAATCTTCCAATGGTGAGAACATCTCAAAAAGTGGGAGTCCACGGGCTCGAGCGTAATCTTGCGTCAAGGGGTCAAATCCTTGAATCTCTTGTAAATACTTGGCAGCTTCATACTGATAATCGAGTGGCTTATTTACTATCGAAGAAATGAATGTCCCGAATTTTGGAAGTCCTAAAAGATTGCAGACGCTCCTTGATAATGGGGTAGACCCAGATGGGTCAAAAGACCAGAAATAATGATCTCCTCCATTTCCCAACCATCTTACTTCAGTTGAACCACTTTCAGGGCACCTATTGAGGGTCACTGGTGCAATGAACAGATAAACATTTCTTGGCATGACTACCGGATGTCCAACCACACAGGTGTCAATGCTATTTTCGAGGTGGAAAGTCAACGAGGTAATTAGATCTGTGTTTGGCTAAATCAAAACCAAAATTTTCAGGAACGAAATCCGTTTACCGAATGCGTCAAATGCATCTCCCTTGACCACATTGAGATAATGTTGTTCCTGATGAAGCCAAGCATTCCATATCCTTTGTTCAGTTTCAGGGCTACAACGGACATGAAGCCAAAAGCCCTTTCCAATGTCACTCTCATAGTGAAACCTAAAGCATAATTTTGTTGTCCCAGATAAAAAGTGAGTTCTTATTTTAATTCTCGTCCATACTGTTTTAGTGACCCACCAAGTCCACCCAGTTCCAAGTACTTTTCCATTGTTATCATCATTATAATTACATCCCCAGGGCTCCAATGTGTATGAATATGACTGATCCATATTTTTGAATGACCCACTAAGCTTTTGTCTGAGTCCATCTAGTACCGAGGGTAGAGGTATAACCTCAGTTGATGTGAGAGAATGTGAATAATATGGCCTTATGAATGATGGAGTCAATACTGGATGGTTCTTCTGTCCGATCATCCTCAATAAATATTGTTTAAGACCAGCTTCATCATGATACAAGCTAAAAGGCAATGATATGTCTGAAGTCCCACTGGTTGATCTATTATATATAAGATCTGATGGTATCTTCTTGGATGATTCTTGTGAACCAAAACAAATCTCTCCTGTATCACATCGGATGAATACGGCATTTTTCTATGAACAATATAATATTAACCAATGAACACAATTGGCAGCAAAAGAAAAAACTCAAGTCTGACATCAAGACTTTCATTTATGAGTTTATGAAGTTCATGAGTTTCCAGTCTTGCCAGGAGCTAAGGGAATCTAACATGAGATATACAAGACTGAAGTTGCAGGGAGATGGCACACAAAGCTTTCGTGAATATGCCACTTGACAATTGGGGAGCAATTTTCCCAGACTTGCATGAATGGAACAACATCTAAGATGTTAATAAAGGTCAATCAATACCACCCCAGCAATCATATAAATCTCACTGACTATCACAGAAAATCAAACATGGAGTTGACTTCTCTCTATTAAATCCATATAGGTGAACAAGATTTGGATGCCTAGAATATTTCAACAAAAAACTTTGTGAACAAGAAGGCAAAAAGGGAAGTGAGTTAAGAACTGTACTGTCTAGAATATTGCAAGAAGTCTCGTTCCCATGCCTGCAAAAGCAATGTTATTTGGAACATTCATTTATCTTGAGAAATATGAAAGGCATACAGAATAGGCATTTTTTCCACCGTAACGCACAGCTATGCGATAAGGTAAAGTACCGGTAGCCTCCTTATGCCCACGACCAAGCAAGTCAATCTTGTAGGTAGTCTTTGTATGATATTCCAGCCCCCGATTGACTTCTGATAGCTGTTCTAAAAGGCGCATATGACACTGACGTACATACTCGTACTGCAAATGAGAAGCACACAGGTTGGCCTTAAGCGTTCTGCATATACTAAAGAGTGTGAACCCGACCTCGTCAAAAATTGAATCCCCGCGTGCACCATGCGAAACAATTTGACCCTCGGATCCAGAATCGACCATCTGGTTTATATAATCACCAGCAATGTTGGTTATCATGTTTCCTTGAAAAGAGCAATGTGAGGTATTGTCGAAGAAGGACCTGGACATTGTTTGGGTATGCCTAGGCTAAAATGTCAGAGAAGATGTGAAGGAAGATGAGCGTTAAAATTTGCAGGGAACCATGTTTGATATATCTCCCAATACGACGAATTCGCACTGCCCTCGAATGTTCCAAGACTTTGGAACGAGCGCCTCAGATTGTATTAAAGTCGGCTGGCTTCATACAGCACCTTGTACTTTGATAGTGTTCTGTCAAAAGGCTATTAATATTCTTGGATCTCTGGAATCGCTGATGGCTTTCCAGAGTCTATGGTACAAGCAACAGAAATTTTTGATGCTATCATACTTTTGTTCATTGAGTGAGATCTGTTAGTAACCTAGAAATCTGGAGCTCAAGGTATATATAATTCTGGGCGTAAAGAAAAGGACTGAGTTGAGATAAGACGCTGTGATCCATCCAGTGCATCGTATACACAGCATCTACATCATTTAATGATATGCTCAATTATAGATTATTAGAACTCGGCGGTCTTGATCCCCTTGTTCCGCATGTATGTTCTAAGGGAACTTTGGTCCATCTTTCTCTGAGAAAAGATCATATTCATATGACTGACAAAAGAATGAGAGCCCGGGCCATCACAGTTAACCTAACACTGGAAGGTGTGAGACAAGCTGAACAAACTGTATTGGCCCGAAGTCTACACCTTTCAAATGGTCCAATCAACACAATCGGTGACGGAACAGAATGGAATCTCACTGACCTTCTTAGCTGAGCTGAATGCCACTGGGTCCTATAATTCATCCACATTAACAAAGACTCGGGAGCATATTCTCAGATGATAAGTGGGATGAATGGTTGATATTTAAACTCGTATTATCCTGTCTCCACTCGGCATTGTGCCTCAAGGAGTATTAGTAGTCCCAAGCCATTTCGAGGCAATGCTTAGGAGGAGCCCGATAAATGTCACATTATCCCATTCGAGCAGCGAGACTGAAAATAAAATAAGCACTATTTATACAATAGTACACGAGCATATCAACGATTCTGAGTCCGAGACAGTACTCAGATGCATCTTGAGAGCGGTACGAGAAAAGGACCTAATAGTCAAAACATTGAAACAATTTTGATGTTCTTGCACGTTAGTTAGAAGTTCCTCTCCTTTTGAGTACCCACCAACCAAGAGCGAAGAAAAAGGGAACAGTAATGTTCCCCATGTATATACGCAGGTCCTGACCCGAATAAATCCACTCGTCGGCCATACTTCTTACGTTTGGAGTATTGTATCGCTGGTGATTGAACTCGACTCTCGAGTAAACGACGCTTGGTATGATCCAGTTGGATCAGTTTATCAGCGGAAGCGTGTTGAGGAGAGAGCAGAAAACCAAGTTGAGTGTTTCAACAATAGTCGAGAGCATAAAGAGGATACAGACATACGTATCAGACAAACGAGCAGTCTTCAATCTCACCTTCTCGTCTCGTTAACTGATTTGCTCTAACAGACTATAGTCTCAGTTGCATAAGAATAAGCAAGTCTTTACGATTCCACACGAGCCTTGTTCCCAATCCCGAGCTGGTACTCCTGTGCATTTTGAGAATGGTAGATCTAGAAAAGGGCCTTATGGTGAAACTGTACTCATATTCTCAACTCGATAAAACACCTCTGATATGGCTAATCATACGACCCAACAGTCTACCACTGGCAAGTTCGAGCCCATTTGCGAATTATCAAGCAGATATGCGAGAAAGATACTTGAGACGTTCATGGAACATGGCGATTGACGTGAAAATGAAAGGGATTCACTCGATTGGGCGGAAGGTTGACATGGGAGAGATGATCCGTACGCTGGGTCAGCTACAACTTCGAAAGCACATTGAGAATATACGAAACATAGCGAGTTCTGCACAATTACAAGGGCTGGCTTGTGCCCTGCAAGTGCGGGATAAGTCAGAGACCTTTGTTATGATGAGCCAAGAAAAGACGCGCATACATCGAGAGGAAACCCACACAGTAGATGGAATGATAGCTTATCGAGGTCTTTTGTGCATAAGCACGTTAGAAAGTAGACCTCACACGAGGCAAGAAGGAAGATAACCAGCGAAAATGTGTGTCAACGGATATATGACTGCCATTTAGGAGGTAATACTGACTTCGACGGGTACAAGAATGCACTGCCGGTACTCGGAATTGGAGATATAGAACAGCTTTGATACCAAATATCGCAGCGGAAACCAGAGTCATTTTGTCGACATACTAAGGCGAGCATATGATGGATAAGTGGCTTTCTAGGGAGTATAGGTTTGACGCAGATGGGACATGTAAACATATGGCCAGAAACCGTGTTAACCACTGACGCAATGAGGAATATACAACTAGAACGCACCAAGGTCTAATCAACCTATCGATCTTTCCAACCAGCTTCTTCTCTGCTTCGGGATTGATAACGTCTTTATCGGCGTAGTTCTCCAAAGCCTCCACGTAAAACTAATCCAACGGGGCTCTATCCCACGGCTTCTTGAGGAAAACAGATGCATTCTGAAAACTGTTGTCAGACACGTCGGGTTCGAAATGACATCATATGGAACGCACTCTGTGTAAGAGATTTCCGTGCTGGGCTTGGGAGACCAAGTTTCTCTGGCACAGTGAGGCACAGAATCGGACGGAAAGGCTAAGAAGTGGGCAGACGAAGAAACGTACTCGGCAAATTTCAAAATCCGATGATTTGTTTGTTTGTTTGTTTGTTTGTCCCACCCATGGCTGCCGCATCCTGTCCCCTCTTTCGACCCGGCATTGACTGTCTCCGCCTCTTCCACCGACTCTCTGTATGTTGTAATGATATACTTGACCACTTTTTGTACCATGTATCAAATGAATTTACTTTGTAAGTATACACGACGGATATCATCATTGATTCTAAACCCTGAGCCGAAGGCTTCAGAAAAAGGGAAGCAAACAACGGTGGAGTTCTCATAGAATCGCCGGCCAGCGAAGCAGCGTTTTGCCATCGTTCCATTCCGATTTGACCGGTGAATTGGAATGGCTTCTGGATATATTTAGTACATTCAAGCCTTGACGTGTGCCTTCGTTGTAACGGCGTTGTTTCTGTGCATCAGACAACGTTGAGATGGACTGCACGGCTTCCTCGACCACTGTGGCTGTGGTCGTTGGTGTCCGTCTTTTTGTTCAATCATATAACATAGATACTTAGTCAATTCTTCATTTTTTTCATAGACACCGCCCAGCAAAAAGAAGTTATCCAGTCAGAAAATGAGTTCAATTCTGAGCCCAATCCTACTAACACTTTGGAGCTTGAACATGATTCTGCAACCTTGTCCGGTTATTAGATTCCTCCTCCAGTGCTCATCTTCACACCGCTTCTGGACTAGATTCGTGGCTCTCTACTGTTTGAAGTTTTCTCCATCTTTATTCATATACTCCCTCCTTAAGTTTTAAATTTAAGGCTTATTCAAGTACTTTCTGGTATCATCTGGAACACGGGACCAACCCCTATCATCTGATACGACAGCTAATTTACCATAGTCCCCATCGCCGTCTTGTATACTGTTTTCACGCCGACTTGTCCTTGAGTATATCACATAAAAATAATATGTAGGACCAATAAGCGGGTTTGGTTTGGTCATATCCTTCATCAACACATCTTTCCCAATTTTGTCCCTATTTTTGGACACAAGAGAGCCCTTCTAATCTTCCTGTCAATTAATCCGTCAATAGAAGGCGGATTAGAAGGTCCAGATTTTGATTCCCCACTGTCCTTAATCACATTTAGAAGACCCATCTTCTTGTCTTCTGCAAAGGACTGAATCGGCTAGTATTTGTTTCTGAGTTGGAGGGCACCCGGTCTATTCACATTGTTGTCTTGTGGCAGTCACGACAAACGCACTACCCCTTACGATAAACTGTTCTCCATAAAGAAGTCCGAAGTTTTGTACGTATCGGACGGAAGACAATAAAGACTCTATGTGTGGTGGTATGTTCGATTTTCTTTCGTCTTGATATCTTGCGATTGTATAGACTGATGAAAGAGTTGATGCTGCCTCCTCACAACTATGGTACTTACACAAGGAAGATCTGTTTCTGGACCAAGAAATAGCCTTATCGGTTTGTCTAGGTTCCAAGTTGTTTGATCGATGTTCACATTCAACCTTTGAGTCTCCAATATGGTCATACTACTATGACCCAGTCTCTGTGTAGTGCCGAGTGTTGTTAATTTAGTGTGGGTACGTACTGGTTCAAGTCCAATAGACCCATTTTGATCCACTGAGCTCTGTGAAGCTCCATAGTTAGTACTGGACTCCAGTCCTTTGTATTTTAGACAATTGGGTTCAGAGTACTGGATCCAGATTTGTGGGCCTTGTGTAGAATCATAAATAAATAAATATAACATTAGCACCCAGGCCTTATTAAAGAAAAGGTATTTAGGAAGAAAAAAATACAGTCATGCAAGACAACAGCGGTATTTAATTCAAAATAGACCTGATTTGGAAAGAGAGACTACACAAATCAAGTCAAATTCTCTCCTGTATGCTCTGCATCTAATGTGGTAGTTGCGGGTGCATTAGACTGAGATTCGGTCATTGACCTGTGCCCTTCAGAACTACTTGCTTGACCAGAAGCAAATCGAATTGATTGTGATAAAGACATTTCATCAATGGTGGCAGGCTTGGCATTTTCAGCTGCTGCTATAACAACAATAAGAACTGGGTATAAAGCCTGTGGATTTCAGCATTAATGCATATTTCTAGAAAAGATGGCAGAAAACTCACTGAAAGTTCTGGTACTGCTGCACCCCAGCAATTGACTATAGTACTTCCTGGACTATATTTGAGGTTTATTATCATACTAACAATCTGCATTTCATGTTGGTCAAAAGTAAAACAGTTACAATTATCCTTTTACTTACCCACAAAATGCAATACATTAATCCAGATTCAACCAACAGTAATAGAACTTTCTGTACCCTCCTGGATGATGTGCTACTATTACTCAGATTTTTCTTAACATCTTGGTAATGATACCTGTAGAATTACCCATTATCCAAGTGTTTTCTAAGATCTTGTATTGAGTTTGATGGCCTCACCATGTCTTATTCCCAATGAGCAGAGTAGCAATCATATTTGTGAACAAAAGTGGAAGGGCCAAGATCAAGCTGTTGACTTTTAAGGTATCGCTATCCGGATTTTTCATTGTTTGTGTTGTTAAAAGCCCTGCATCTACAAAAACTGCAGCTGGTTGTAATGAACTTGTTAGAACTTGTGGTAATACACCTAGGGCATATACTCACCTAAGGAACCAATCATGCAGAACAATAGTGTCAGTTTGACAGCACGACGTTCTGGGAACATGATCCATGCTCTCCACACCACAATCCCATCACTGATGATATACTAACAGGTCAATGAATGATCAACTATGGAACATACTTTGAACAAAGGATCCTACATTGAGCCTTTCCACAAATGCCTGAATAATGTTCATCCTTATGAATACTGTGTTTAACTTTTCGGAGTCTGGTGGATTAAAACTCAGTGATGGGAGCTGCACAATGAAAAGCTCTAAGTTGAAGACAGTATCAACTGAGCTGGTCAAAAGCATAAGTCCTGTGAGAAGGGGCAATACAGTCATGGTATTTGATCCCGAGGCCTTTTTCAATCTAATTGGGGTCATTGTAATGTGGAAGCATATTAGGACATGATGTCTTGATTGAAGGAATGGGCTCTAAGTCTACGCACAGTACTAAACAGATGGCTGTAAGGGAGAGTGTTGCATAAATGCCGTACAATAGAAAAGATATTGTCACTACTCCAAAGTAAGTTTTGATAGTTGTGAGATCGGCTTCAGAGAGAGGTCGAGACTGCATCGAAGACATAACCAGCTGGGTAGATGTGTTTGTGGGAGAAGCCTATGTGGATAAGTATGTCCTTTATATTTTGGACTACGCTACTTACATGAACAGTTCAATCGAAGATTACTATTAATTCTGAGTCTGAGTCTTAATTTAAGTTCGAAACAAATGACCCCCCATGATAGCGAGTTGAACATGGATCGGAGGTCAAAAGACACGTTGCGGAGTGTGCTCATGCGGGCAAAGACTAAATGCATGTTAGACATCTTTGTTGGTGAACAAATCGAGACGGGCTCGTAATCTCCATATGGTTTCAAGACAATCTTCAATAATAACAGAATAGATAGGTTCTGAAAGCCTGCCCAAGCTCAACTGCCAACCCCCACACCAAAGCCCCACACCATACTTATTTCCAACTTGAATCTAAAGAAAGATCAAACAGGGACTTAACACCGTAGAAAACATGAAGAAAATAAAACGATCGAAAGATAAAATCAGGTCAACGCAATGCACAACAGAATACACTGCTAATACTATAGCCAGATGCAGATCAACCAGCTTCCCAGCAGTGCATCTTTTTGAACACTCGAAGCGTCATAAGGCCCCAGCAGTATATCATCTCATACATGATTTGCAACAATAGGAATATTAAAAATGGGATGAAATGGGATCATCATTGCTCACCTCAGTTCCGGGACTGATATCCTGTACCGATCTTCATCCTACATGTGTTCCCTTTCCCGCCAACTTCTATAAATTATTCTCGTCAATCTCATCATCAGTCAACTCCTCCCCTCTTCTTACTCTGCGATGTCTTTCGAAACCTTCTCTTCGAGCCCATGATCGTCCAGCAGTGTATGGTAAAATACGAAACGGTACTATGAAGAGTGTGTATATGGGACTATTATCATAGTGAGAAGGTTTACAAATCAATGAAAAGGGAGATCATCACGGGCGATGATTCGACGAAGATGGTGAGAAGGGGTACAATCAACGCAGAGGAAGATCACCATGGGCGATGATTTGAACGAAGGGGATGGAAAGGTAACGTTGATGAGTATGGGTTATTGACCCGAGACACACGAAAGCGGGTTGCTCACTATCCTCCTTCTCCGATATTGAAGAACAACTTTAGATTCTGCGTCTTTCCCAAGTCATACGAGTTGATAAATGCCTGATTATATCAAATCAGTTTCCCTAACCATGAAACAAGGACAACAAGGGAGGAGCGCACAAAAGGATTTGAATTCTCACCTCACCCCTACTCAACGCAACTTTCCTGTAGATCTCATGATCCTGCGCTTCCACCGATGTTTCACCTTTCATAACGCTCCACAATGTAACGATTAGCATGATGCCTACTGCGAAGGATAAGACCCAAGAAATGATAAATGTGAGGAGGGAAGTGATGACGGGAACGTGATATGGTCATGAAATCTGTCAACGAGGTAGGATGGTAGGTTAGTCACGTTTGTGGTCGGTAGCGTGAAGAGTAAGGTGGACCTGGAATGATAACCCGAGGGCGTTGAGGAATTGTTGATAGCCTAGTAAGACACAGAGTGCGGTGGAAAGACAGAGGTACATCCTATTGGTAAAAATATAGTCAGAGAAAGGGCTCATGAGCAGAGGAGGAAGGAAGAAGAGTTTAGGAGAAACATACATAAACACGACAAAGTGACTCTCATTGTATACTCCAACACATTGGTTTATCCCTTACAATCTGTAAGGACAGAAAGGGCGAAGCAGACCTCAAGACTCACACTGCAGAAAACATGAGCTCAGAACAAAACAAGCGCAAAAACAGACTCACAGGACAATGGTGATCATATTTCATCACGCAGCGGTTAGATATCCTACAGTGATGTGCTCTCTCCGTTGTATCACCTTACTAGGCGCCAACTCTTTTGTTGGACAGGACAATGTCACTCACCTCGGGCCTCATTTGCCTCTGAAACCATTCTCTAAGGGCGAAAATGCCCTGTACGCGTGGTTATCTGTCGGCCGTTCGTGCGAAGCCCATAAAGGATGATCGGGAAATGTTTTGGGCGGTTGTGGACCTTCTGCATCGACAAAGCCAGGTGGTATCATACAAACGAGGTAATAGTGTGTAAACATGTTGAGTGCGATGAGAGTACATATGGGTCCGGTGAGGAACTTGAAGGGAAGAGTTGGGTAGATTACATCGACTGTAAGTACGGACCTTCAGTGAAAAGCTCAAGGAGAAATCAGATAATGAAGCTCACAGGAACACGCCATCTCAACAGATATCAGAACCACCACAAAAGTGATGAAAAAGGGACCAGCACCGTTGATGGCGAGAGAACCGGCTATTCTTGTCCATAGGTAATGGAATGTGGATAAGGGACCAGATGAATGTTGCCAAGAGAAGATAGCTGGAACAAAATGAACATTGGAGACCATCGCGTTGAGTCATGAGCGAGTAGCTGTAACGCGCATGGGAGCGGGGACCAGTCAACTCAGATTTAGCGACATTCCCACAGCCGAACCTCGACACGTCCTCGATGCTCACTTCTACACGAATTTTTTATGTCTCTACTATCTCTCAATACCCCTTCAATACATTATGATTTCTCTCAAACCCTTCTATGTCGTATACATCGATTCAGCAGCGAGTTGATGCGCTCTTCTGGTTTCTCCAGGTGACAACTGGATTGGAGCTACGGAGAAATGCTTTGGTACCCCGTACTCAGAGTGGAACCAGGCTTGACCACTGCCGGTCGTGTGAGTCTTCATGGATCTTTTTTGTGCAGAATAGTTCTGCATAATGCTCGCCCTTTGTCTGAAGAGAATGTGAAGACTCCATCTCAGACAATGAAAAACTCTGAATGAGCTCTTTTCAAATCCCGCCTTCTCGTCTTGTAGCCAGTTTGCTCTGACCAAAACTAAATACAAAATACAGTCTCCACGGCCCAAGCATAAATTAAGCACTACTTATACAATTGTACACGAGCATATCACCGATTCTGAGTCCGAGACAGTACTCAGGTGCATCTTGGGAGCGGTACAAAGAAAGGGCCTAATAGTCAGAGTCAAAACAAACCGGTGTGATGTCTATCTACGTTAGTTTAAATTTTTTTCTCCTTTTGAGTATTCCCCAACCAACTTGAAGGGCGAAGAAAAGGGACCACTAATCTTCCCCCATGCATATATGCAACCGCCGACCCAAATGAATCCACTCGACCCATCTTCTTACGTTTGGAGTATCGTATCGCTCGTGGTTGGGCTCAACTCTGAAATAAACGACACTTGATATGACCCAGTCGGATCAGGCTATCAGCAGAAGCGTGTTGAGGAGAGAGCAGGAAACGAAGGTGAGTGTTTCAGCAGGAGTGGAGAGCGTAAAGAGGATGCAGACATATGTATGAGACGAATGAGCACTCTGTAATCCCAGCTTTTCGTCTTGTAATGCTCCAACAGATTATAGTCTCAGCAGTATAAGAATAAGCAAGTCTGTAGGATTCCATTCAAGCTTGTCACCGATCCAGAGCTGGTACTCAGCTGCGTTTTGAGAACGGTAGGTCTAGAAAAGAGCCTGATAGTGAAAGCCTGCTCATATTTTCAACTCGATAAACACCTCCAATATGGCTACCCAGCCTCATATATCCCAACAGCCCACCAGTGGCAAGTTCGAGCCCATTTGCGAAGTACCAAGCAGATATGCGAGAAGGCTACTTGAAAGGTTCATTGAACATGACGATTGACATGAGCCTGAAAGAGATACACTCGATTGAGAGGAAGTTTGACATGAAAGAGACGATCCATACGCTGGATCAGCAACAACTTCGAAAGCACTGCCTTGAGAATATACGAAACACAGTGGGTTCTGCACAATTACAAGGGCTGGCTTCTGCCCCGCAAGTGCGGACTAAGACCTTTGTTTTGATCAGCCGAGAAGAGACGCGCATACATCGAGAGGAGACCCACACAGTAGATGTAGTGATAGCTTATCGATGTCTATTGTGCATAAGCAAGTTGGAAATTAGACCCCACACGAGGGAAGAAGGAAGGTAACCAGCGAAAATATGTGTCAACGGATATAAGATTGCCATTTAGGAGGTAGTACTGACCACGACAGGTACAAGAACGTACTGCCGGTACTCGGAATCGGAGATGTAGATCGGCTTTGGTACCAAATATAGTCGTAGCGGAAACCAGAGTCGTTTTGTCGACATACTAAAGCGTGCATATGATAAGTAGGTGGTCTTCTAGGGAGTATAGGCTTGACGCACATTGGACATATAGACATACAGCCAGAAATTGTGTTAACCCCTAACGCAATGAGGAATATACAACTAGAACGCACCAAGGTATAATCAACCTATCGATCCTTCTGACCAGCGTCCTCTCTGCTTCGGGATTCTCATCGGCGTACTTCTCCAAAGCCTCCACGTAAAACTCATGCAGTGGGGCTGTATTCCACGATGTATTGAGGAAAACAGATGCGTTTCAAAAACTGTTGTCAGATACGTCGGGTTCGAAATTGCGTCATATAAAACGCACTTTGTGTAGCAGATGTCCGTGTCGAGTTTGGTAGACTAAGTGTCCCTGGCACGGTGAGGAGTAGAATCAGACGGGAAGGCTCAGAAGTGGGCAGACGATATACCTGGCAAATTTCAAACTCCGATGTTAAGTGGATAGGGCGGCACGTGTGACATGTACACGCGTTTTTCTGCCAGTCACTGTCTATCGACATCTGACCTCCTCACCTTCGTTCTGCCCTGCCCGTTTGGGTGCTGCTGTTACTGTGAACAAAATATCTTAAGATCTCAGCATTCAGTCAAACTTTCTCTTAGACATCGGAAAAACATTAATACAAATAATCAACCGTCCAATTCCAACTCGTAATTTCCGGAAACAGTCCTTCAAAATATACAGGATATTTGTCTATACTTCCATACATACGATCATTCAATTCGCATCTGTGTGAATCGATGAGGTACCTTCTCTGACATTCATGCATGAGTGCTAAGCAGAAGCCACCAGACCGTTTCAATGCTTGTTCTTACTACACAGTACACAGTCTCGGAATTCACCACTGCGGCAGCATGAAGGGAAGTCGTCCAATAACCTTCATCAATGGTCTCTTCTGCACATGATCCGATAGCTCAGTACTGAACCTGGACTCGCTTGTTATACATAGGTTCGTTCCACACCGCTTCTTGCACATCAATATTCTAAACACATTTTCAATTTTACGATTCCCGTCAAAATGTCCTTTTTGACAGTTGATGAAAACAGTGATGTCTTAGTTCTCGTAAATGCTAACCTTCTCCTCGGTCGACTTATAGCAGATTTCTTCCCCAGGATCTTCGATAAAGCAGAGAAAGAAGCGTTGGATGAGGAGCGAGTAGGAAGGCTTTTGAAAAGGTTGTTAGGAGGGTTGATTAGAAGTATATAAACAAAACTTCAAGAGATGGATGGTCAGGGTGATGTGAAGGAGCGCGGTTTTGATGAGGTTGTTTGTGAATGAGAATGATACCGTTTTTGCTTCTTTGCTTCTTTTGCTTTTCTTCGTTTTTTGCGTTTGGGATACATACATATGTACTAATATCGTGCGTGTTCTGTCAGATTCATTACAGTCGCAAATGTGACTATGGCGAGACCTATCAGGGCCCTGACAGAAGCTAGAGAGTATGCAACGAGTAAGCATGTGTTAAATGCTTCCTTTCTTTTAAAAAATAGACGAGATGAGTATGATACTTATGTAGGGTTAAATAAGCACAGACTTGCCTCGTTTGGAAGAGCAGAAGTTCAGTGTGCTTGGCTCTAGTTGAGTGCTATCATATTTTATGTGCCCATATAGCTTCCTACTCACACTGTCACCGACGTGACTATTACGAAACTTCTTTTCTATTCTACAAGTCCGAGCAGGGCCAACTATCGCGCGACGCCCGATACCCATTGACGCCCGATACCCATTGATACCCACCTACACAAACTATGGTGGACTAAGAAATGAAAGACTTTCGAAATTTCCTGTCGAGTCTTCCTCTGTCACAACAAAATTACTAATGTTTTTATCATAATCTAAAATGCCTACCTGATTCTTTATGATATTTTTCCAGCTCATGGAGAAAGTGTCACACTTTTTTGTATTACATTTCAGCTTTGTATCGACCACCATTCTTGTAGGCTGTCATCAGTTATCCCTAGGTGGTGCATATGTATTTAACAGACAGTGTTTTACTCAAAAAAACAGAAGAGCTCAGAGGAAGACCTTAAAAATGTGATTTTTCATTTCTTCTTCCACCATAGTAGTACACATTTTCATGCATAAACTTGAACAGGAAGGTACATTACTATTGTGCTATTCACCTAGAGAGGGATCATGCCATATCACCTCCTAGTTATGTAGTACAGACATAAAGTTGTTCCATGTGAACATCAAGGTAAACTTGTCATTCCACTTCTGCAGTAATGCGTGCACCTCGTGCATGTCATCCAGCAATGCAACCAGTGGGTGGAAGTCTGATTAGACACTCACTATTTGACTTATCAATGGTCAACCTTGGAGTCTCCAATATACTCGCATTACTATGGCCCAGTCCCTGAAAAGTGCTGAGTTGTTAATTTAGTGTGGCCCGTGGGTATGTAGTACTCGTTGAAGTTCAATAGACCCACTTGATTCACTGACCCTTGAATGTTTACTAACTTCATAAATACTAGACAGCAACATTACAGTTACTTTTCAGTCCTTTGTATTCTAGACAATTGGTTTCAGAGTACTGACACTAGATTAGTTGGCCTTCTGTAGAATCATCAAACACAGCTAGATTACTAGTTCAAGAATTGAATGAATAAACAAATACAACCTTACTAAAGAAAAGGTATTTAGGAAGAACAAAGTACAGTCATGCAAGACAACAGCTCATACAATTAATACATACAATTAAAAAAGTCTTCATGTAGAAAAGGAGACCATGTCACAAGTTAAGTTAATTCCTCTCCTGTATGCTCTGCTACTAGTGGTGTGGTAGTTGCAGTTGCATTAGATTGAGATTCTGTCATTGACCTGTGCCCTTCGGAACTACTTGCTTGACCTGAAGCAAAGCGAATTGATTGTGATAAAGACATTTCTCCAATGGTGGCAGGCTTGGCATTTTCAGCTGCTGCTATGACAATGATAAGAACTGGGTATAAAGCCTGTGAATTTCAGCATTGGTATTACATATTTTTAGAAGGAGAACATAGAACTCACTGAAACTTCTGATGCTGCTGCACCCCAGCATTGGTAAACAACGCTATCTCTATCATATCTAAATGATATTATGGTATAAACTACCTACACTCCATGGTGGTTAAAATAAAAAGCAATCACAATTATTTTTTCACTTACCCAAAAAATGCAATACATTGATCCAGATTCAACCAACAGTAATAGAAATTTCCGTACCCTTCTGGATGATGTGCCACTGTTATTCAGATTTTTTGTAACATCTTGATAATGACACCTATAAAATTTTTTGTTATTCAAGATCTTACTTTGAGTTTAATGACCTCACCATGTTTTATAACCAATGAACAGAGTAGCAATTATATTTGTGAAAAAAAGAGGAAGAGTCAAGATCAAGGTATTGAACTTTGGGGGTTCACTATGCAAATTTTTCGCTATTTGTGTTGCAGCAAGCCCGGCATCCACAAAACCTGCAGCTGATTGTAATGAGATTGAAACTGATAAAACACCTAGGGCATATACTCACCTAAGGAACCAACCATACAGAACAATAGTGTCGGTTTGACAACACGACTCTCTGGGAACATGATCCATGCTCTCCACACCACAATCCCATCACTGATGATATACTATCAGATTAATGAGTGTGATCAACCATGGAACACACTTTGAAGAAAGAATCCTACATTGAGTCTTTCCATGAAAATTTGAATAATCTCCATCCTTGTTAATGCTGTGTTTAACTCTTCAGAGTCCAGTGGATTATTACTCAGCAATGAGAGCTGGTGGATGAAAATTTCCAAATAGCAGACAGTGGAAACTAAGCTGGTCAAAAACATAAGTCCTATGAGAAACCGTAACGCAGTTATGTGATTTGATCCAGACATCTTTCTCAGGCTGATTGGGGTTGGTTCATATATCAGCGCATAACGTCGGTTGAAGGATTGGGTGAACGCACAGTACTAAATTGGCTGTAAGGGCAAATGTTGCGTAAACGCCATACAATACAAAAGATATCGCAATTTCTCCAAGCCATTCCTTGATAACCAGGAGATTGCTGTCAGAAAGAGGTTGGGAATGCATCGAAGACATGAATTACTAGGTGGAGAGGGATGTGTGAGAGAAGCATACTTGTAGGTGTCTTTTATAAAGTTTTGGACTTTGAACTATGCTACTTCACGAACAGTTCGATCAAATCGTCGCTATTAATCGAGGGTCTCAAATTTAAGTTTGACACAGACGTGTACGATAGTGGGCTGAACATGTATCAGAAGCTTAAAAGACACCTTGTGTAATGTGTACTTCACCCCGGCTTCAATGTTACGAGGCCCTTTTAGGCCGAGTTAACTTACAACGACGTCCAGACCCGTGGGAAGGGCGCATATGTTCACGATCACAAGATCATCGGATGTCGGCACCTCACTACAACCGAGCCGGTGTGCTCGCCCACTCGGATAAGTCCGGCGGAGATTGAAAATGGGTAATACTTATGGGCACTAGGACAAGTCCGGTGGAGTTCAAACGGATAGCACTATTTTCGTGCTGAAGAAGTGTCAAGGATGAGGAATTGCCCACAAAGGGAAAGGGAAAACAGGGGAGGGAGAAAGGGGAATAGGCAAAAAAAGGAGAATGGAATGAAGGATAAAAGAATGGAAACGGTGCTGCATAGGGAAAGTAAAGTAAGAATGTAGAGTAAGTAAACAGAAGGTAAACAGACATTGGCTCAGCAAACAAGCTCAGTGACAGTGTAGTTCACCTTGGTAAAAATGGGTTCATCAAAAACTCCTTATGACAGAGGTGCCTCCCAAAAGCATGGGACAGCTTGACCAGCACTAGAGTTTACCAACCTGAATATGTTTGCTCCCCATTCCCCTCTTTAATTATTCATACATAGGTCATAGGAGCAGAGAAGAAAAGAAAAGGAAGGGAGGAGAGGAAAGAAAGGGAGAGGAAAGGAAAGGATGTAGGTTTAATATTCATTATGTGAAGTTACTTCTCAGTTACCACCCACTCAATGTGAAAGTTCATCCTCCTTTGTGAGTCATATATACTTCTTAAAGCTCAAATCACCAAATTGGACACATCAGTAGTAACAATTTGAAGTATAACACATGGTATTTACCCAAGAATTTGAACTTGAAAGTTATATCTAGTACTCCCCATATGAAACAAGATTACAGCCATTTGCAAAGAAAATGAGCCTTCTAAAGCAAATCCAAGCTCCAATATACTTCAATGTCATTCAAGGGAAACATTCTTCATTGATTTTGTGTTACAATTTGTTTAATTGTAGCCACTTTACTTCCTTCACAAAGAATCTACCTTGCCAAAATCAAAGAAAAACAATATCACAGTCGAACAAGAATGCTAATGAAAAGGGAAAATCTGTCATTGACCTCCCAAATGAAGAAAAAGAGAAAAATCAATGAAAATGATACACACATCACTGAGTAACCACAATGCATGGTACGATTTGGGAGTTTAATAAGTAACCGGAGTTGTCCATACAATCATCAATGCTATTTTTACAAATTGGTTCAATCTTTGGTCAGAAGATCCAAGAAAATGGGACCCAGTCTTAGTGAATTTGTTCAGTCCAGCAGAGTACACTCCATGATATATATTTATTCAGACAGTAGTGTGCATCTGGATTTCAGTGACCTTATGATGCCCAAGATTGGTTGCAACATTTTAGAATGCATTCATAGAGAGTGAATGCATTGCATCCATATGTGTAGCCTTTATTAGATGAAGTAGCACCTCTTCTGTTTCAATAATTATGATGGTAGAATGGATGCAAGTCAAAAGAACTTCTTGAGCAGCCTGACAGAGAAATTGTCAAATTTACTCTCAAATCAATCACATACTTTGGAGGCTATTACACATGTTGATTTATTGATGCTACTGGTTCTATGTATTATCATGATGGTGTTGTTCATAATGGACAATTAAATGTAGATACTGTAGGTGATCAAGTCTCTAAAAGAGCTGATAATGGAGAGAAATAATGATTGGTGTATTGTATATTAAGGATTAAAGGAGGATGGAATCATACAGCTTCCACTATTATACATTACAACCAACAGTTCATTGATATCCAGCACTATGCTGCATCTTTGGGACTGGTTAAGAACTTTCATTACACATATATGGTAAATACATTGAATCTGGTGTAATATGGGTTAAACCTTACTGTAACAATACTGTCTTGAGGAAAGGCTGAATTCTAGATCATGCAGAATTGTTCTATATGTCTGGTACCCATATGCCTTCAATTTACAGTGGCAATGCCATGCTCTAATGCCATCTGGGCCATAGAGTAATCCAATGAGAATCACTACAACTCACTAAAAAAGAAGAAAGGCCTCGTATCTTGCCATGCAAAGCAATGGCACCTTTCCCCAGTAAATTAAGATAAAACCAGTTAGCACCGTGAAAAACGTGAAGAATAAAATGATCAAAAGATAAAATCAGGTCAATGCGATGTAAAACAGAGTACAATGCTAATACTATAGCCGGATATAGATCAACCAGCTTCCCAGAACCTTTTCGGATATCCAAAGCGTCATATGGCCCCGTCAGTTCTCATCACATATGTACATGGTTTGCAACAATAGGAATGAGATGAAGTGGGATCTTGCTCGCCTCAGTTTCGAGATCATTGTCCCATACCGATTTTCTCCCTTCTCCCTCCAATTCTTATTAATAATTCTCATCAATATCAGTGAACTCCTCCCCTCTTCGGACCCCTCAATGTCTTTCAAAACCTTTCCTTCGAGCCCATGATCGTCCGTCAGTGTATGGTAAAATATGGCATGGTATGAAAAGTGTGTAAGTATATTGGAATGTTATTATGATGAGAAATGATATTAGAGGAAAGGGAAGAAGAGAGAACAAAAGTTGGGTGATGGTAAATGATTATCAGCAGACAGTCACAGGCGATAGTTAAAGTGATAGCGGAGAGGGAGAAGAGAGAACAAGGCAATTGTCACAGGTGATAACCCGAACAAAGGAGATGATCGATGGGAAGGTAACGTTGGTGAGTATGAGTTATTGACCCCAGGTTGCGGTAATGTATAAACTCACTATCCTCTTTCGCCGATATTGAAGAACAACTTTAAATTCTGCATCTTTCCCAAGTCGTATGAGTTAATAAATGCCTGGTTACGTCAAATCAGTTTGTCTCGCCATAACTTGTGGGTTTGCCATAAGTAAAGAGACTATGGTAAATATACTGAAGCACAATAAAAAGGAAAGAATGGAACAAGGGCCAACAGGAGGAAAGCGCGTGCGTGGAAGAATTTAAATTCTCACCCTCGTCCCTACCCAACGCAACTTTCTTGTACATGATCCTGCCCTTCAACCGACGTTTCACCTTTCATAACGTTCCACAAAGCAACAATCAGCATGATGCCTTGCGGAACATAAGACGCAGGAGAGAATGAATGGGAGGAGGTAAGTGATGACGGGGACGTGATATGGCCTTGAAATCTGGTATTAAGGTGGGGAGGCAGGTTAGTTGTTTGTGGATAACCCGAGAGCATTGAGGAATCGCTGATAGCCTAGTAAAATGTAGAGTGCAGTGGTCCACGTGGAAAGATGGAGGTACATCCTATTGGTTATAATACAGTCAAAGACTCAAAGAGGACTGGGACCCATGAACGGAGGAGTATAAAAATGACAAAGCACCGCTCGTTGTATATTCCAACACATTGGTTTATCCCTTACAATCCATGAGGACAAAAAGTGTGTAGCAAGATCTACACTGTAGAAAACATGAGCTCAGGACAAGAAACAAGCGTAAAAAAAGACTCACAGAAGAATGATGATCATACTTAATCAATGCAGCGGATTCATATCCTACAGTGATGCGCTATCGTCTTATTACTAGGCGCCAACTCTTTCGTTCGACACTTTTGTTCGACAGGACAATCCAGCAGGGCTCCACTCCACGGCCTCTTGAAGAAAACAGCCTTCTGGACAAGCGTTGGTCACTCGGACACGGTTGGGATTAGAATCAGACGGGAAGCTCGGGAGTGGGTAGAAGAAACGTTCCAAGGAGGAGCGTGAAGGGAGTGACCTGGGCTGAAGGCTCTGAAAAAAAGGAGAGTAAGCGACGGCGGAGTTCCGTCATAAAATCACGGGCCAGCGAAGCAACGTTTTGTAGTGCTGCCACCGTTCCATTCCGATTTGACCGGCGAATTGAGATGGCTTCTAAATATATTACATTCAATCCTTGACGTATGCGTTTCTGTGCATCAGACAACGTTGAAATGGACTGCGCGGCTTCCTCGACCACTGTGTCCGCCCTTTTATTCAATCACAAGACTATGGAAATCATATAACATAGAGACTTAGTCAATTCTTCATTTTTTCATAGAAACCCCCAGCGAAAGAAGTTGTCCGATCAGAAAGCGAGTTCAATTCTGAGCCCGATTTGACTATCGCCTTGGAGCTTGAACATGATTCTGCAACCTTGCCCGGCCAATAGATTCCTCCTCCAGTACTCATCCCCACACCACTTCTGGACTAGAATCGTGGCTCTCTACCGTTTCCGAGTCAAGTTTTCCCCATCTTTATTCATATACTCCGTCCTTAAGTTTTAAGACTTATTCGAGCACTTTCTGGTATCATCTTGAACACCCTGGGAGTAACCCCTATGATCTGATGGAACAGCGAAGTCACCATAGTCCCAATCGCCATCTTATACACTGTTTTCGCGCCGACTTGTTCTTGAGTATATCATTTAGAAATAATATGTAAGACCAATAGGCGGGTTTGGTTTGGTCGCATCCTTCATCAGCACATCTTTCCCAATTTTGTCCCTGTTTTTGGACACAAGAGAGCCCTTCTAATCTTCCTGTTATTTAATTGGTCAATAGAAGGCGGATTAGAAGGTCCAGATTTTGATTCCCCACTGCCTTTAACCACATTTAGAAGACCCATCTTCTTGTGCAAAGGATTGAACCGGATATTATTTGTTTTCATTCACGTTGTTGTCTTGTGGCAGTCACGGTAAACGCACTACCCCTTACGATAAACTCTTCTCAATAAAGAAGTCCGAAGTTTTATATGTATCGGGCGGACGACAATAAAGGTTCTATGTGTGGTGGTATGTTTGATTTTCTTTCGTCTTAATATCTTGCGATTGTGTAGACTGACGAAAGAGTCGATGCGGCCTCTCCACACCTACGGTACTTACACAAAGAAGATCTGTTTCTGGACCAAGAAATATCGGTTTGTCTAGGTTCTAAGTTGTTTGATCAATGTTCACGTTCAACCTTTGAGTCTCCAATATCGTTGTACTGCTATGACCCAGTCTCTGTGTAGTGCCGAGTGTTGTTAATTTGGTGTGGATACTGGTTCAGGTCCAATAGACCCATTTTTGATCCACTGAGCCCTGTGAAACTTCATAGTTAGTACTGGACTCCAGTCCTTTGTATTTTAGACAATTGCTTTCAAAGTACTGGATCTAGTGGATTTGTCGGCCTTCTGTAGAGTCATAAAACACACTCAGATTACTAGTTCAAGAATTGAATAAATAAATAAATATAACCCCCAGGCCTTATCAAAGAAAAGATATTTAAGAAGAACAAAGTACAGTGATGCAAGACAACAGCTCATACAAATAAAAATAGTTCTCATATAGGAAGAGAGACTATGTCATACAAGTCAAGTTAGATTTCCTCCTGTATGCTCTGCAGCCTCTGCTTCCAATAATGTTGTATTTCTAGGTGCATTAAATTGGGATTCTGTCATTGACCTGTGCCCCTCAGAACTGCTTGCTTGACCTGAAGCAAATCGAATTGATTGTGATAAAGACATTTCATCAATGGTGGCAGGCTTGGCATTTTCAGCTGCTGCTATGACAACAATAAGAACTGGGTATAATGCCTAGTGAGTTTTTATTATTACATGTTTTTAAGAAAGAGACTATAGAGCTCACTGAAAGTTCTGGTGCTGCTGCAGCCCAGCATTCAATTATAGTGCTTGCTGAATCAGATTTCAATGCTATTATGATATAAACTACCTGCACTTGATGTTAGTTAAAACAAAAATAATCACAGTTATTCTTTTACTTACCCAAAAAATGCAATACACTGAACCTGATTCAACCAACAGAAATAGAACTTTCAGTGCCCTGCTGGATGATGTGCCACTATTACTCAGATTCTTTTTAACAGCTTGGTAATGATACCTGTAGAATTACTCATCATCCAAGTGTTATCTAAGATCTTCATCAGGAAAAGCACCCCTATCCATGGTTACCGAATGGGATCCGTACATATTCCTTAGTGGAATCCATGGATATCAGTGGGATCCATGGGTATCCTCCATGGGATCTGTAGGCTTCCATGGGAGCCATGGAATCCATGGAATCTATGGTTCACATGGGCTCCTGAGGGGATTCCTTTGTAAATTCCCGGTGGATTACCCTGTGGACTCCCCGCTGGATTACCTGGTGGACGCAGCGGATGCCCACAGACTCCCACGGAGAGCTACGGAGAGCCACGGCCCAGGGACCCACGGATTCCCACGGAGAGTCACGGAGAGCCACGGATAGCTATGGATAGCTTCATTGACACGGTGCTGGTGGTGGCACAGGTGACACACTCTCTCTCTAACTGGCTATTTGTGATGACTTGGTGCCAAGGTACACCCTGCCATCCCCATCTAGAGGGTCAGTTCAAATCCACTGGTGGTCATAGGGTCCTGGAGACGGTATAGCATTTTCTGATTTACTTGATTTACTTGGGACAACTCAGAATCAGAAATTTACTCCATCTCCTTCTTGGGAGCACTGATTCCCGCCATAACTATTTGTGTAAACTTGGTGTTAGTCAACCTTCTTTCATTTTTGGGATTCGTGGGACCTGTCAGATCGCCATGCGTTTGGCAGTTTCTTCAACAGATGGCGACATGGCGATGAAGCGCAGACCTCAGGACGGGCTGTGGTATATTCAATTGGTATATAAACAAAGTTATGGATTCACTCCACATAAACGGTTTGAAATGAATAGAGAGACTGATAGGGATTTACTAAAAATTTTTGACATTCCTTCGATACCATGGGCAGGCTTCTTGTCCCACAAATCCAAATTCTTTGCTGTTGACTTGGCAGCAAAGTCTGGTGTCAGCATACAGGTTTGGCGGATATCGGAAAGTGGAATAACTGCACCCATTGGTCGACCATTACTATCTGTACTTCTAGAGGTAGTGGGTAGACCATGAGTAGAGCTAACGGTGGGTTGGGAAAACCATTCTACATATGCCAAATGTGTCCGGGGCCAGTACTGTGGAGCCTGCGTTAGGATTTGATAGTCATCGAGAGCTTGTTCAGGAAGTCGAAAGATAACCCGCAGAGTTCCAATCCGACAACCTGAAATATTAGATACTGTAAATAACGCTCAGTGAACACAATAAAATTGACTTCTCACCTGTCAAAGATGCACTTTCAGCCTCCTCAGACACCATCACAACTACAGTGTCGAAACGATCAATTTTAAAATTCTTCTCCAGTGGTATTGCTTTAACAGTCTCTGCCGTGACTTCTTCGGTCATGGGATGGGGTTGAATCTTGAATTGATGCCAAACCTCCAATGTAGATAAAGGGTAACGAATGGTCATGGTAGACATCCCTGTTGATGAAACGTGTAACTGAGACGGGAACATACTTTCTGTATGGTTTCAAGACAATCTTCAAGGTAATAGACAGAACAGCGAAGCATTGACGAAAGCCATGATCCGGGAGACTCATTTGTTACGGGTCAAACTCCACACTATACTTATTTCCAACTTGAATCTAAAGAAGGATCAAACAGGTAGTTAATGCCGTAGTAAACGTGAAGGGATAAAACGATCAGAAGACAAAATCAGGTGAACGCAATGTACAACAGAGTACACCGCCAATACTATAGCCGGACATAGATCAAGCAGCTTCCCAGCATCTTTTCGAATACTCGAAGTATCCTATGGCCCCGGCAGTTATCATCATATATATGATTTGCAACAATAGGAATATTAAAAATGAATGAAGTAGGATCTTTGTTGCTCACCTCAGTTCCGAGACTGATATCCCGTACTGATATTCTTCCTACACGTGGTCCCTTTCCCCCCAACTCCTATAAATCAATCTCATCCTCAGTCAACTCCTCCCCTCTCCTGACTCCGCGGTGTCTTTCGAATACTTCTCTTCGAGCCCATAATCGTCCGTCGGTGTATGGTAAAATACGGAATGGTATGAAAAGTGTGTATATAAAACTATTATTGTAGTAAGAAGGGGTACAATCAATGAAAAGGGAGATCATCACGGGCGATGATTCGACTAAGATGACAAGAAGGGATACAATCAACGAAAAGGAAGGTCATCACGGGGCGATGATTCGAACAAAAGAGATTAGAAGGTAACGTTGATGAGTATCGGTTATTAACCCGAGATACACGACAATGGGGTAACGGTAACTCACTATCCTCCTTCCCCGATATCGAAAAATAACTTTAGATTCTGCATCTTTTCCAAGTTAATAAACACTTTGTTACATCAAATCAGTTTCCCTTACTACAACACAAAAAGGAAAGGACAACAAGGGGAGAGAGAGCATGTGCGCGCGATTTGAATTCTCACCCTTACAACGCAACTTTCTCGTAAATCCGATGATCCTGTGCTTCGACTGACGTTTCATCTTTCATAACACTCCGCAAGGCAACAATGAACATGATTCCTACTGCGAAACATAAGACGCGAGAAAGGGTAAGGGAAGCGATGACGGGGGACATGATATGGCCATGAAATCTGTCATCAAGGTAGGATGGTGGGTTAGTTACGTCTGTGGTCGGTAGCGTGAAGAGCAGGGCGGACCTGGAATGATAACCCGAGGGCATTGAGGAATCGCTGATAGCCTAGTAAAACATAGAGTGTGGTGGAAAGACAAAGCTACATCCTATTGGTTATAATAGTGTCAGAGAAAGGTCCTCGGTTGACGAGCGGAGGAGGAAGAGTTTAGGAGGAACATACTTACATATACATAAAAAAGTGCCGCTCGTTGTATTCCAACACATTGGTTTATCCCTTACAATCTATAGGAACAGAAGGGGCGAAGTAGACAGCAAGACTCACTGTAGAAAACATGAGCCCAGAAAAAGAAAACAAGCGCAAAAACAGACTCACAAAACAATGGTGATCATACTTCATCACACAATTATATCCTAAAGTGATGTGCTCTCTCCGTTGTATCGCCTTACTGGGCGCCAACTCTTTCGTTCGGCAGGACAGTGCGACTCACCTCGGGCCTCATTTGTCCACATTTCCTGCACTTGGTAATCTCGGCTCTCGTAATGTTTAACCTCCCTGTCCTCTCATCCCCTCTGAAACCGTTTTTCTAAGGGCGACAATGCCCTGTACGCGTAGTCATCTGTC
>ML179682.1:40053-52723 GCA_004369135.1 Dendrothele bispora CBS 962.96
AAGTTTGACACAGACGTGTACGATAGTGGGCTGAACATGTATCAGAAGGTTAAAAGACACCTTGTGTAATGTGTACTTCACCCCGGCTTCAATGTAAAGTAATATAAAACCAGTTAGCACCGTGAAAAACGTGAAGAATAAAATGATCAAAAGATAAAATCAGGTCAATGCGATGTAAAACAGAGTAAACTGCTAATACTATAGCCGGAAATGGATCAACCAGCTTCCCAGAACCTTTTCGGATACTCAAAGCGTCATATGGCCCCGTCAATTATCATCACATATGTACATGGTTTGAATAATGAAAATGAGATGAAGTAGGATCTTGCTCGCCTCAGTTCCAAGATCATTGTCCCATACCGATTTTCTCCCTTCTCCCTCCAATTCTTATAAATAATTCTCATCAATATCAGTCAACTCCTCCCCTCCTCGGGCCCCTCGATGTCTTTCAAAACCTTCCCTTCGAGCCCATGATTGTCCGTCAGTGTATGGTAAAATATGGCATGGTATGAAAAGTGTGTAAGTATATTGGACCGTTATTATGGTGAGAAATGGTATCAGAGGAAAAGGAAGAAGAGAGAACGAACTTAGGTGATGGTGAATGATTTGAATCAGCAGAGAGACAGTTGCAGGCAATAGTTAAAGTGATAACGGAGAGGGAGAAGAGAGAACAAAGTTGAGTGGTGATGAATGGTTTCAATCAACAGAGAGACCGTCGCAGGTGATACTTAAAGTGACAACGGAGAGGGCGATTGTCACCGGTGATAACCCGAACAAAGGAGATGATCGATGAGAAGGTAACGTCGGTGAGTATGAGTTATTGACCCCAGGTTGCGGTAATGTATAAACTCACTATCCTCCTTCCCCAATATTAAAAACCAACTTTAAATCCTGCATCTCTCCCAAGTCATATGAGTTGATAAATGCCTAGTTACGTCAAATTAGTTTCTCTCGCCATAACTTGTGGGTTTGCCATAAAGAGAATATGGTAAATATACTAAAGCACAGCCCAAAAAAAAGAAAGAAAAAAGAAAATGGAACAAAGGGCCAACAGGAGAAGAGAGCGCGTGCGTGGAAGAATTTGAGTTCTTACCCTCACCCCTGCTCAGCGCAACTTTCTTGTAAATCTCATGATCCTGCCCTTAAACTGATGTTTCACCTTTCGTAATGCTCCAAAAAGGCCGCAACGATCAGCATGACGCCTACTGCGAAACATAAGACGCAGGAGAGAATAAATGTGAGGAGGTAAGTGATGACGGGGATGTGATATGGCCCTGAAATCTGGTATTAAGGTAGCCTGGAGACAGGTTAGTTGTGTTTGTGGTCAGTAGCGTAGAGTAGGTCAGATCTGGAATGATAACACGAGGGCATTGGGGAATTGCTGATAGCCTAGTAAAACGTAGAGTGCAGTGAAAAGACGGAGGTACATCCTATTGGTTATAAGACAGTCAAAGACTCGGAGAGGACTGGGACTCAGGAACATACATAAAAATGACAAAGCACCCCCCGTTGTATATTCCAACACAATGTTTTATCCCTTACAATCCATAAGGACAAAAGGGGCAGAGTGTGCAGCAAGATCTACACCGTAGAAAACATGAGCTCAGGACAAGAAAACTAGCGCAAAAATAGACTCACAGAAGAATGATGATCATACTTCATCAACGCAGCGGATTCATATCCTACAGTGATGCGCTATCGTCTTATTAGGCGTCAACTCTTCCGTTCGACACTTTCGTTCGTCAGGACAATCCAATAGGGTCCTACTCCACGGCCTCTTGAAGAAAACAGCCTTCCGGACAGCCATTGGTCACTCGGACATGGTTGGGATTAGAATCAGACGGGACGATTCAGGAGTGGGGTAGAAGAAACGTCGCAAGGAGGAACGCAAAGGGATTGACCTGGGCTCTAGACCTTGAGCGACGGCGGAGTTCCAGCATAGAATCACCGGCGAAGCAACGTTTTGTAAGTAGGTGACTGCCGCCATTCTATTCCGAATTGATCGGCGAATCGGAATGGCTTCTAAATACATTCAAGAGTTGACGCATGCCTTCGTTGTAACGACGTGGTTTCTGCAGTGCATCAGACAACGTTGAGATGGACTGCACGGCTTTCTCGAGCACTGTGGTCGTTGGTGTCCGCCCTTTTATTCAATCACAAGGCTAGGGAAATCATATAACATTAATACTTAGTCAATTCTTCATTTTTTCATAGAAACCGCCCAGCGAAAGAAGTTATTCAGTCAGAAAACGAGTTCAATTCTGAGTCCGATTCCACTAACGCCTTGGAACTTGAACATGATTCTGCAACCTTGTCCGGTGAGCAGATTCCTCCTCCAGTGCTCATCTTCACACTGGACTAGAATCGTGGCTCTCTACCGTTTCAAGTTTTCCCCCATCTTTTGTCATATACTCCCTCCTTCAGTTTTAAGGCTTATTCGAGTACTTTCTGGTATCATCTTGAACACCGTGGGACTAACCCCTATGATCTGATACGACAGCGAAGTCACCATATTCCCTATCGCCGTCTTGTATACTGCTTTTGCGCCGTCTTGTTCTTGAGTATATCACATAGAAATAATATGTATGACCAATAGGCGGGTTTGGTTTGGTCGTATCCTTCATCAGCACATCTTTCCCAATCTTGTCCCCATTTTTGGACACAAGAGAGCTCTTCTAATCTTCCTGTCAATTAATCGGTCAATAGAAGGCGGATTAAAACGTCCAGATTTTGATACCCCACTGCCTTTAACCACATTTAATAGACCCATCTTCTTGTCTTCTGCAAAGGATTTAATCGGCTAGTATTTTTTTCTAAGTGTAGTTGGAGGGCACCCCGTCTATTCACGTTGTTGTCTTGTGGCAGTCACGGCAGACACACTACCCCTTATGATAAACTCTTCTCCATAAAGAAGTCCGAAGTTTTATACGTATCGGGCGGAAGACAATAGAGACTCTATGTGTGATGGTACTATGTTTTGATTTTCTTTCGTCTTGATATCTTCAAGTCATTGTACATATAGTAGACTGACGAAAGGGTCAATGCTGACTCTCCACACCCATGGCAATCACAAGGAAGATCTGTTTCTGGACCAAGAAATATCGGTTTGTCTAGGTTCTAAGTTGTTTGATTGATGTTCAAGTTCAACCTTTGAGTCTCCAATATCCTTGTACTGCTCAGACCCAGTCTCTGTATAGTGCTGAGTGTCGTTAATTTAGTGCGGGTACGTACTGGTTCAAGTCCACTGGAAGACCCATTTTGATCCACTGAGCTCTGTGAAACTCCATAGTTAGTACTGGACTCCAGTCCTTTGCATTTTAGACAAGTGGTTTCGGAGTACTGGATCTAGATTTGTCAGCCTTCTGTAGAATCATAAAACACTTGAATTACTAGTTCAAGAATTGAATAAATAAATAAATATAACACCCCGGCCTTATTAAAGAAAACGTATTTAAGAAGAACAAAATACAGTCATGCAAGACAACAGCTAATACAATTAAAAATAGTTCTCATATGGAAAGAGACTATGTCATACAAGTCAAGTTAGATCTCCTCCTGTATGCTCTGCAGACTCTACTTCCAATAATGTTGTAGTTCCAGGTGCATTCAACTGAGATTCTGTCGTTGACCTGTGCCCCTCAGAACTACCTGCTTGACCTGAGGCAAATCGAATTGATTGTGATAGAGACATTTCATCAATGGTGGCAGGCTTGGCATTTTCAGCTGCTGCTATGACAATGATAGAAACTGGGTATAAAGCCTGTGAATTTCAGCCTTAATATACATATTTTTGAAAAGAGATCATAAAACTCACTGAAATTCCTGGTGCTGCTGCAGACCAGCATTGGGTTATGGTACTTTCAGCACTATATTTGAGTACTATTACAATATTAACTATCTGCACTTCATGTTGGTCAAAATAAAAACAATCACAATTATCCTTTTACCTACCCAAAAAATGCAATACATTGATCCAGATTCAACCAACAACAATAGAACTTTCTGTACCCTTCTGGATGATGTGCCACTATTACTCAGATTCTTTTTAACATCTTGGTAATGATACCTGTAGAATTACTCATTATCCAGGTGTTATCTAAGATCTTGATTTGAATTTGATAGCCTCACCATGTCTTATGCCCAATGAGCAGAGTAGCAATCATATTTGTGAACAGAAGTGGAAGGCTCAAGATCAAGGCATTGAATTTTGAGGGAAAGCTATACAGAATTTTCACTGTTTGTGCTGTGAAAAGTCCTGCATCTACAAAACCTGCAGCTGATTGTAATGAAGTTAAACCTTGTGGTAATACACCTAGGGCATATACTCACCTAAGGAACCAACCATGCAGAACAATAGTGTCAGTTTGACAACACGACTCTCTGGGAACATGATCCATGCTCTCCACACCACAATCCCATCACTGATGATATACTAGCAGGACAATGAGTGATCAATTATGGGGAACATACTTTGAACAAAGGATCCTACATTGAGCCTGTCCACAAAAGTTTGAATGATGGTCATACTTGTGAGTATTGCATTTAACTTTTCGGAGTCTGGTGGTGGACTAAAACTCATTGATGGGAACTGCACAATGAGGAATTCTAAGTTGATGAGAGTATCAACTAAGCTGGTCAAAAGCATAAGTCCTGTGAGAAGGGGCAATACAGTCATGGTATTTGATCCAGAGGCCTTTTTCAATCTAATTGGAGTCATGGTAATGTGGAAGCATATTAGGCCATAACTTGATTGAAGGAATGGGTTTTCAGTCTACGCACAGTAATAAACAGATGGCCGTGAGGGAGAGTGTTGCGTAAACACCGTACAATAGAAAAGATATTGCCACTTCTCCGAAGAAAGTTTTGATAACCGTGAGATCGGCTTCAGAGAGAGGTCGAGACTGCCTTGAAGACATAACCAGCTATGTAGAGGTGTTTGTGAAAGAGAAGCCTATGTGGATAAGTATGTCCTTTATATTTTGGACTTTCGAACTACGCTGATTCACGAACAGTTCGATACTTTTAATTTTGTGTCTTAATTTCAAGTTTGAAACAAATGTGTATCTCCACAATAGTGAACATGGATCAGGTTAAAAGACACGTTGCAGAGAGTGTAATCATGTAGATGAAGACCGAATTCATGGTAGACATCCCTGTTGATGAACGAACTGAGACGGGCTCATACTTTCTGTATGGTTTCAAGACAATCTTCAATAATAACAGAATAGCTAATTTACGAAAGCCTGTCCGAGCTCAACTGTCAAACTCCACACTATACTTATTTCCAACTTGAATCTAAAGAAGGATCAAACAGGTAGTTAATGCCGTAGTAAACGTGAAGGGATAAAACGATCAGAAGACAAAATCAGGTGAACGCAATGTACAACAGAGTACACCGCCAATACTATAGCCGGACATAGATCAAGCAGCTTCCCAGCATCTTTTCGAATACTCGAAGTATCCTATGGCCCCGGCAGTTATCATCATATATATGATTTGCAACAATAGGAATATTAAAAATGAATGAAGTAGGATCTTTGTTGCTCACCTCAGTTCCGAGACTGATATCCCGTACTGATATTCTTCCTACACGTGGTCCCTTTCCCCCCAACTCCTATAAATCAATCTCATCCTCAGTCAACTCCTCCCCTCTCCTGACTCCGCGGTGTCTTTCGAATACTTCTCTTCGAGCCCATAATCGTCCGTCGGTGTATGGTAAAATACGGAATGGTATGAAAAGTGTGTATATAAAACTATTATTGTAGTAAGAAGGGGTACAATCAATGAAAAGGGAGATCATCACGGGCGATGATTCGACTAAGATGACAAGAAGGGATACAATCAACGAAAAGGAAGGTCATCACGGGCGATGATTCGAACAAAAGAGATTAGAAGGTAACGTTGATGAGTATCGGTTATTAACCCGAGATACACGACAATGGGGTAACGGTAACTCACTATCCTCCTTCCCCGATATCGAAAAATAACTTTAGATTCTGCATCTTTTCCAAGTTAATAAACACCTTGTTACATCAAATCAGTTTCCCTTACTACAACACAAAAAGGAAAGGACAACAAGGGGAGAGAGAGCATGTGCGCGCGATTTGAATTCTCACCCTTACAACGCAACTTTCTCGTAAATCCGATGATCCTGTGCTTCGACTGACGTTTCATCTTTAAGGAGGACATACGAGACGTCGGAGACGAAGGTTATTACAACATAAAGATCCACGTAATTTAACCCTAAGACAGTAACTGGACACGGGGAGTCTTGACGAACGAACTGGACTTCGTTTAGCTTAACTAACACTATTTCTGTAAAGTAGTTACCACCGTCCGAACCGTAAAAGTCGACGACGATACTGTTGTTATTCTTGACCCATATTACGGATCACTCAAAAATAATAATGTACAAAAATTCTTTCTCTGATATCTCGAGTGACTTTCAAGACCACGACGACGTCGGGTCGTAAGTTAATATCACGAACGACTTAGTCTAAAGTTACGATAATACTATATTTGATGGACGTGAACTACAATCAATTTTGTTTTTATTAGTGTCAATAAGAAAATGAATGGGTTTTTTACGTTATGTGACTTGGACTAAGTTGGTTGTCTTTATCTTGAAAGTCACGGGACGACCTACTACACGGTGATAATGAGTCTAAGAAAAATTGTCGAACCATTACTATGGACATCTTAATGAGTAGTAGGTTCACAATAGATTCTAGAAGTAGTCCTTTTCGTGGGGATAGGTACCAATGGCTTACCCTAGGCATGTATAAGGAATCACCTTAGGTACCTATAGTCACCCTAGGTACCCATAGGAGGTACCCTAGACATCCGAAGGTACCCTCGGTACCTTAGGTACCTTAGATACCAAGTGTACCCGAGGACTCCCCTAAGGAAACATTTAAGGGGCCACCTAATGGGACACCTGAGGGGCGACCTAATGGACCACCTGCGTCGCCTACGGGTGTCTGAGGGTGCCTCTCGATGCCTCTCGGTGCCTAAGGGTGCCTCTCGGTGCCTAAGGGTGCCTCTCAGTGCCTCTCGGTGCCTATCGATACCTATCGAAGTAACTGTGCCACGACCACCACCGTGTCCACTGTGTGAGAGAGAGATTGACCGATAAACACTACTGAACCACGGTTCCATGTGGGACGGTAGGGGTAGATCTCCCAGTCAAGTTTAGGTGACCACCAGTATCCCAGGACCTCTGCCATATCGTAAAAAGACTAAATGAACTAAATGAACCCTGTTGAGTCTTAGTCTTTAAATGAGGTAGAGGAAGAACCCTCGTGACTAAGGGCGGTATTGATAAAC
This sequence comes from Dendrothele bispora CBS 962.96, assembly GCA_004369135.1. Lineage (NCBI taxonomy): Eukaryota > Fungi > Basidiomycota > Agaricomycetes > Agaricales > Dendrothele > Dendrothele bispora. The sequence continues at coordinate 47,380 of ML179682.1, forward strand.
ACATTTGAACCACAATCAGTTGGAAGAAAGTAAAAACCCTAAGCACCCTGGACAGTCTAGCGGTACGCAAACCGTCAAAGAAGTTGTCTACCGCTGTACCGCTACTTCGCGTCTGGAGTCCTGCCCGACACCATATAAAGTTAACCATATATTTGTTTCAATACCTAAGTGAGGTGTATTTGCCAAACTTTACTTATCTCTCTGACTATCCCTAAATGATTTTTAAAAACTGTAAGGAAGCTATGGTACCGTCCGAAGAACAGGGTGTTTAGGTTTAAGAAACGACAACTGAACCGTCGTTTCAGACCACAGTCGTATGTCCAAACCGCCTATAGCCTTTCACCTTATTGACGTGGGTAACCAGCTGGTAATGATAGACATGAAGATCTCCATCACCCATCTGGTACTCATCTCGATTGCCACCCAACCCTTTTGGTAAGATGTATACGGTTTACACAGGGCCCCGGTCATGACACCTCGGACGCAATCCTAAACTATCAGTAGCTCTCGAACAAGTCCTTCAGCTTTCTATTGGGCGTCTCAAGGTTAGGCTGTTGGACTTTATAATCTATGACATTTATTGCGAGTCACTTGTGTTATTTTAACTGAAGAGTGGACAGTTTCTACGTGAAAGTCGGAGGAGTCTGTGGTAGTGTTGATGTCACAGCTTTGCTAGTTAAAATTTTAAGAAGAGGTCACCATAACGAAATTGTCAGAGACGGCACTGAAGAAGCCAGTACCCTACCCCAACTTAGAACTTAACTACGGTTTGGAGGTTACATCTTTTCCCATTCCTTACCAGCACATCCAGACGGAAACACATCGCACATAGAACTCCATTGTATAATAAGTTCTTGAGAAACTCCACTATCTGTTTGACGCTTCGTAACACCCTCCGGTACTAGGCCCTCTCACTAAACAATGCCCATCTTCCCATGAACCGTTAGTTTATCCAACCGTGTTTTAGCCGACGAAAAAAGGGGCTCAGGTGTTAGTAAGATAGGAGGAAACTCTGAGCCCGTACGTTGAGGAGAAGATGATAGGGTTCATGTAGTAGGGATAGGGACTGGTCGGGTAGAGATAGGAGGACTAACAGGGGTAGGGAGGACTAACAGGGGTAGAGATGGTAGCAGGAGAGGACTGTTAAAGTTGCTGAGGCTATCTACTATCAGTTTTGATGATTAAAAAAGAGAGGAACTGTCGGTAAACTAGTAGACTCCCTTCACTAGAGCAAATAACGAACAGGAGGTTGGAAGGAAACGCTTTAGTTACACATTAGCGAGCTTCTCAAGTCACACAACTTCAATAGCCAACATGGATCTTTAGCCTAACGTAACTACATTACGACGTTGCTCACCTTGAAACCTTACAATTTCACGAAGGCTCAAGGAAATAGTTACTTTTTTAGGGACACAAGAAGGGTGACCAGGTCTCGGAGGACGTACATCGGGTTACAGTGGAGCAGCACACTGACTATGACCCGTTCCATTTACTTTAGCTGTTACCGTGATTTATGTTTCCTACGGACCTAACCCGTAGTGACCACGTGTTTGTACCGTTCTTCCATTAAATCGCTATACGCAGGCGAGTTCATGTTCTATGAGTGAATTCCGGCTTTACGTTAAGTACTTGCCGTGCGTATGACAAGGCATTTTGTCCACTGTTCGTCTGCATAAGATGATGAGTTCTAGACGGTTTTTACGTACTGTCGAAGGACCCGTTCTGTTCAACTATTGTAGTTGTTTTGCTTGAGTGAACCTAGCGTTTTTGATTACGGTCTTTTAGACCTCCTGTACCGTGGCATTCTATATTTTTACTAGCTTCCTTTACCTAACGGAGAGTTTTATGTAGTTTCACAAGGTGGTCTATGTCCGACTGACGTCACCTGTTGGCCGACATCTGTTATGAGCGAGTCTTTCGATATGAAGCTTCGAGGGTTGCCTTGAACATTCTGTGTGTAAAGAGTATCTTATGTAACATTTAACTGCTCACGCTCGAAGTACAGGTTAAAGAGTCCGGTAGCTTCGAGTGAACGTTTCTGAAAGGTGTGGCTCTTGTCGACGGTATAAAGGTTCCCGGTATCCGTGAACGAGGCGAATTAGGCTGTTGTAATGGTACATTTTACCCGTCTGTTAGGAATATTGGAGAGGTAAGAGGCGGGCAATCTGCTTCTGTGATAACGGTTGGAAGCTTACTCACCTACACAGTTAGTTCCGTGTATATTAAAGGAACTAAATAACTAGTTTGAAGCCGGCAAGAAAACCGCCCATTCTCTTATCTATAACAAAGTTTTTTAACTACATAACTAATGTAAGATTGTCCCGTAACGACGCTAAGCAGTTCTTATGGGACTAAGTGGAGATAATTTTGCTGAATGTCAAAACTTCGCCGGACTTCGAGTCCTGAAAAACCCCAGTACCCTTAGTTTGGATCGACTTGCGCATAGTGAAGTTCTTCGTCTGAATAGACACCCTTCACCTAAAGTTCTTCCAGGCTGTGCTCTTCAATAGGTTCGTAAGAGTTACTCAGAGGCCTCAAATTCACTTGTTCACGTTCACTAGTTAGCATCTTGTCTCTAAAAAAGTGGTAGCTTCTTAGCGTAATAACCAGGTAGTGAGCCTAGTCGGAAAGGACGTGAAGGAAAGGGGGGTTGAGTAAGAAGCTGTGATCGAAAGGTCGGTGTTCCTGTTGGGTAAGTCAGGTCTAGACAGCAGGGTAGTAAAAGAGGCGATAACCAATGAGTAAGTCTTAGGGACCCTTGTAGACCCCAACTGCGACTACCACTACAATGGTACCATCTATAAAGAATATTACGAGTTGGGGAGCACCATGTGAGTCCGTCACCTCGTAGGGTACTGACGAGACAACTTCGTCGGTCTTCGAATCATGGTCGAGAGTCGGTAAGATGTTGGAGCCTTTGAGCGGGGAGGTCGAGAAGAGAAGGACAAAAGTTAAGTGAATAAGGAATACACCACTTTTATAGGCTCGTAGCAAGTATAAAGCACGAAGGAAATCGTGGGCCCCATGCGTGTCGTGTACTATACCAAGAAGGGCTACGGAGCCGTAAGATACTAAGTAGTAACTTCGTCCTGTATATAGTTATGGGCGGCAAGTGAAATCTCAGGCCTCGGAAGTGTACCGTTTCGTACAAGTTTGAGCATTTTGCCGGACAGCATGACACCTTACAGATATTTGGTTCTTTAGAACCACTTATACCGTGCCATTTCCGAGAAACCCTACAAACCCTGTCACCACGTTGATAACTCCCATAGCCGTCTACGGGAGGTGAGGCTAAGTAACTACTCTCGACCCCTTCGGCCTTCCTATTTTTACCGTGGCCATTTAAAGGTGAGACCGCAGGCTTTTTACTGTGATGCCACGCAATGAATTTTACTCTAGAAAACTAACTAAATATTAGAGTAAACTAACCATCCGTGCCTTCTGTACCAGTTTAAAGCTCAAAAAATAGTTCTTCTAATTGCTCTCTTCCCTAAGCTCACCCCCATTTTCGTAATGACTCTATTAACTGCTCAAACTCCAGGAAGCCCCACTACTATCATTAGAGTTAGGTGAGGTATTTGCTGAAGTTCAAGGATCTTTCTTTTTCCTAAGTGATCGTGGTGGAGTTACTTCGAGGGCACGCATATAATAAAAAGACAAGTCGTGCTTAGTGGAGTATGTATGTCTGTATGTATGTATGTAAAGATTAAGATAGAGCATCATAGATATATTTATATGAATGTATGAAACAAAGGCGGACCGATTGTGATAGAGTATCATGTATGGGTTATATGTATAGTAAAATGAATGTAACTAAAACTGATTGAGATGGATGGAGCATCATGTATGGGTAATTAAGGTAATTAAGCCGAATGGATAGACGTTATGTCAAAACTATCAATGAGCATGAATCTACGAAAATCTCTCTTTTACTCACGCCAAAACTTAAAACAGCAACTTTGGGTTTCTCTTATGGAAAAAGGGTAGGTTAAACTTGCACACTTACTCGATCTTTGCTCCTCCTTCCCTTCGCTCCGGCCTTAAGTGGGGGCCTCGGTCGTCTCTTCAGCTCTCCCTCGTACTGTTTCGTCGAGTTGAACACCCTCGGCGGTCGGTTTTTCACACTAACTACAACACTTTGGCCGTCGACTTAAACACTAAGCTCGACGACCTTTTACACTTTGCCCAGCCTTTGCGCGTCTGAACAGCTAAGGGTACCCGTTCTTGCCGGTCTTTTCACACTTAGGCAGCTGTTCAGACTCCCACCCTTCATCCAGTGCACGTCGGTCAAACCGCGCGCGGGTTCGCTTTAGTGTTGAAACCGCCCTAGTGTCCAGCCTCAGGCTTAGTGTGTTGAAGCTGACTCTTGCGGTTCTGGGAATTGGGGATTTCCCCATCGCCCTTAAAAAGGACTTGAAAAATGACTTCCAGGAATGAATATCAACTACATTGGATGCGTTGGGAAGGGAAGTTCGAGGAGTGGCCTGGGTATGCACAAGAGTAGCATGGGTGATAAGGGAGCGAACATGTTATGGTGGACCGTAACAGCTACGCCTTCCAGGTGTTGGCGGGTTTTGCAAAGGGGTCGCAGAAGATACCCGAAGTGGCTTTGCCAGCTGTCTACTGATGCGCATGTCCCGTAACAGCGGGAATCTTTTGCCAAAGTCTCCCCTACTCTCCTGTCCCTCCAATTTGTAATGCTCTCGGCTCTAATGGTTCACGTCCTTTACACCTGTTTACTCCGGGCTCCACTCAGCGTGACAGGACGGCTTGCTTTCTCAACCGCGGGTCATTCCGCTATGTTGCCTCTCTCGTGTAGTGAAATCCTATATTAACACACTACTTCATACTAGTGGTAACAAAACACTCAGACAAAAACGCGAACAAAAGAAAAAGACCCGAGTACAAAAGATGTCACTCAGAACGACAGATGAAGCGGGGAAGACAAGGATATCTAACATTCCCTATTTGGTTACACAACCTTATGTTGCTCGCCGTGAAAAAATACATATACATTCATACAAGGAGGATTTGAGAAGGAGGAGGCGAGCAGTTGGCTCCTGGAAAGAGACTGTGATAATATTGGTTATCCTACATCGAAACAGAAAGGTGGTGTGAGATACAAAATGATCCGATAGTCGCTAAGGAGTTACGGGAGCCCAATAGTAAGGTCCAGGCGGGACGAGAAGTGCGATGGCTGGTGTCTGCATTGATTGGGTGGTAGGATGGAACTACTGTCTAAAGTACCGGTATAGTACAGGGGCAGTAGCGAAGGGAATGGGAAAGAGCGCAGAATACAAAGCGTCATCCTTAGTACAAGTAACAACGGAACGCCTCACAATAC
>ML179683.1:5016-34324 GCA_004369135.1 Dendrothele bispora CBS 962.96
AAGAAGAAACAACTCACTGCGACGTGTTCTTTCAATTCCAGCCCACATGAACAGCTCGGGTTAGGGATTAACGACACAGCTATCATTCGCAATGCGGGGGGAGCAGTGTAAGTTTTTTTTTGCTTCGAGTGATCACCGTTTGACCTTGGAACGCATTAACGAGAATGCCTTACAGAGCCGAAGTCTTGACCACAATCCTCGCTTGCCAAAAATTCGGTGTCCGTCATTTCATGGTTCTCAAACACACCGACTGTGGAGGATTCCGCCTTCAAGGGAGAGAAATCATGGAGCATTATAAAGCTCATGCAAAGTCAAAACCGGCTCTGAGCGCGAAAGCTGTCGAAGAAGTTTCTTCTGAAATCAGAGAATTTGGCTATGGGAACACTCCAATTGAAGAGGTCGTTTTGAATGATGTAGAGTTTTTGAGGAAGAATCCTTTGATTTATGAGGATACGGTGGTTTCGGGATGGGCTCTTGATGATGAGACCGGAAAGGTATAGATCTTTTTCTTCGATGAACTTGTCCGCTTTGTTTGAGGAACGAGGGCTGATTTTTGGGACAGATTCGCCAAGTTGTTTGAAGCTGGTTGATAATTGTGCTGTTTAGTAATTTAGATGTAGGATGTTAGAACGATCAAGTTTGAATTTGCTTACTTGTCGACTTGAATTGGTACTAGCAAGTCTGCATGTCAGCCCGCGGAAGACTTGCAGGCTGTTGCAGCGGTACAAAAATAGAACACGACTCAGGGCGTGACTAGCTGGTGATAAGACTAGTTGGATGACTGAATACAGAACGTACCTCACCATCCAACATGACTCCCATCATTACAATATCTGCGGGCAGGGTACCCAACTTTGCATATTCTTCCTTTCCTTTGACTTTCTTCTACTCACCTACAGACACTGTAGGACATCTAAAGACGAAGATACAGGTCAAAATCCGCAGGGTGCGTTCATGTCCTGACATATCGGTTCTAATTCGAACATATCTAGCTAACTACCTCCTTCATACCTCCTCCTATCATCTAGTTCTACAAAACTCGTCAACACCTTGTCGTCAAATCGAGCCAAAGACCTTTACTTGACGAAACTCTAACATTGCAAGAAGCCGATATCAATGCGTGGGACGAGTTGGAAGTAATCGATTTAGGTCCCCAGCTTCCCTGGAAGTTTGCTATGCTAGTGGAGTATGTAAGTTGCGTGAGCTGTCTATCAAGCGGTGGTGTACATATAACCTCATTTTATTTAGACCGGACCGTTCATTATACACCCATTCTTCTATTTCTTACCTCAAGTCATCTATGGAACACCTGTACTCCACAGCCAAATGCAAAGGTGTGTTTATGGAATTCTAGTAGATTATTCGAAAGACTTTCATTGAAGCTGACTGTCTCGTAAAAGTGTGGTGTTCGCCATGGTCGAGGCTCATTTCGTTAAGCGTATTCTAGAGACGTTGTTGTGAGTGGCATCTTTTTTGTTGATCGAACAAGCCTGAGCTCTTCTTTAACGAATCGGCTTACAATCCGGATCTTTACCCAGTGTCCATCGGTATTCTCGAAGTACTTTGTCGGTTCTTGCTACTTTGAAAAAGTGAGTGGTATTATCAAATGACATACAATGCGATTCGAATGCTCATACGGACACGGACACCGAATTTGCTATTACCCAGTTCGCTTTATTATCACGGCCTTGGGGGTACGAGAGACATTCTACCTATCTTCTAGAAGTTAAATTTTCTGATGAAACGTAGGGTTTTTGTTTGCTCTCGACCTATACCGACCAAAGTATTCGGCTACTTCGCCGTACATTCATGGTACTGTAAGAGACAGTACAGCTTTCCTCTGGCTATGTGTCCTTGCATGGGTCGTACGTCGTATCCTACTAATGGTGTTTTATCCCAAACTTACTTGACTTTGTGTGACCAATGTGTGTTGTTGACTCGAAAGTTCTTCCAAATCTCCAACCTTTCAACTCACCTTACTTTTCGGTCCCTCCGCCGTCGAGGAGACACAACAAAGGCAGTACCATTTGGGTATGGATTCGGATGGGTCTCATGTCCGAATTATCTATTTGAGATGTTAGCATGGTCCGTAATTTGCCTTTTGAGTGGGAATTTAGCAGGTACGTTATATGAACCCACTTATGTTTCAACTTCGTCATGACTTACAGTAAAACATAAACTTCACTGTTAACCGGGTCCGCTTTCTTCTCTCTTTTTTTTCTCTCTGCTCTTTCGTATTGGCAATACAGCATGGTTGTTCTTTACTGCGGGAGCGTTTCAAATGACTCGCTTGGCTTTGAAGAAGCATAGAAGCTACAAGAAGGAATTTGAGAAAAGTTATCCTCGAGGAAGGAAGGCTATATTCCCATTTGTACTTAGTGTTTTTATCCCCTTCGTTCATTTGGATAGCTTATGTTGTAAAAAAAATGAACATTCGTAAGTACGGCCCTCGAACCGGATTCTTGATGTACGTGAATGCTCTGTAAGCCGCAAACACTCAAATTGAAATTCGCCTTTTGAGGTTGCAAACGATACTTTTTCCCAGCCTCACTCGTTTCAGCTTTGATCACATCTTGTCCATGCTCTGTCTATCTTCTTCAACACGGGTGTTTCGTAAATCGGTCTGGAGCAATATTTTTTTACGAAGAAATTTCTAGAAGAAGCAGAACGTACTGGACAAGAGCTGTAGGGTCTACAGAGGGGTAGGGATGGCCTACAGGGGCCTTTATGTGCAGAGGGTAATCCAATATTGTGACAGGTGTGTTGTCTATCACGAGTCGTAAGTGTTGCTCACAGCGAACTAAACGTCCACGTTGGCAGCCGTACTTTTCATCATGAAAACAATCTGCAATCAGGTCATTTTCAATCGTCTTCGAAAACGCGTGCATCTCCCGAGCATAGTTATTTCATTTACGCGGAATCCTCGCCCTTCAATGGAAGATCTCCCGCAGAAGATGTCCAAGGTTGACGGGCGGGCTGGCTTCCTTGATAGGCGCCAGAATTTGGATGCATGTTGTTAACCCATTTCTCTTCAATCGTCTGTGGTATGTCTGCTGACCACTGATCTAGACCGTATGTTGTTGAGATGTCTATGAGTGCTGACCAGTAACTTCTTGTTACGTCGCTCCCGAATACCTCGTATTTACGCAGGACTGGCCTTAGGTGAGTCACTTGAGCGCTTAGGACAACTCAATTCTTGTTGAGGCGAAGCAAGGCTGGAATCGGGCAGTCCTAAGTATTCCTGAATATTAAATCTTTGCTTCTTCATTCACACCAAACCTTAAGTATCGAAGCCCGTCTGTTTCTGTCGAGAGTTTATGCCACCAGAGGGTTTCCCCGCATTTCAAGCTCACAATCACAGGTGGACGTAGTATAGACCACTACTGCTCCTCGGGAGCGCTCTCTGATCCATGGCATCACCGCTCAAGTTACATTTTCGATGAGTGTTGTTTCAAAAATCAGAACGTTTCGGCAACGTCGAGTTTTTCTTCAAATTTGCTTCAGAGCTTCTTACAAAGTTGTTCCGAGAAGGTGTTTGTGTTTTTTTAGAAGTCCTACTTTTAATATCCGTTTGCGCGGCAGACACTAAGGCCGTAAGGTATGTATATGTTTGATTAAGAGCACCATTTTCTGAACTGACTGGGAAGCTCAATCTAACTCGGATGGTGTACGAGACACCTTGGCTTGTATAGGCACCCGAGCAACAGCGTTCTAAGTATGTTTTCCTGAGCTTACTTTCTTCGTGGGTAATGTTACAACTTACCTACCGGTTCTTTTTCCTATACACCGTCAGTCCGCACCGGTGTTGATTGTTAAAGGTGGAGTGCCCGTCTAACGGACGTCGACGTTATTGTGCGCTGACCACTGATAATGTTTATCTGTAGCTATGTACTGTAAGTATATACATCCAAAGCAATTGATTAACTGACAGTTGATGATTGGTGCTATGATTCTTGATTGGCAAACTATGTTGATTTTTGAAGAACAAATAACCCTATCACTGGGCCTCACCATTCCCCGGAGTTCCCAGCGGTGTACCATGAGGAAGTATATTGCAATTTCGTCACTCTCTCCGTCACCCGCTTTCGGCAGCCGCACTTGGCACAGTTCGAAGCTGGCTACTACTAGTTGAGTTTACGGTGGACCGGGGCTGGTTCGTATCTTGTTCGCTTCTAGGACGACAGGAGCTCAGGATATCGTCTCCTTGAACAGAATCGAAGCGCTTGGGCACAAAAAAACCAAAACTTCGTCTTCTGATGTACACGTCTATTCCTTCCGCCATATTGTTTCCGGAAATCGTGAGATCTGCGACGTCTTGTGACGGAACTTCTTTTCAGCTTTCGAAAAATGTGTTTTTCGGTCTCCACGTTATCCAGATCGTGCTTACATTCCGTGTGGGTGTTTCATATTCATACTAAGTTTGTGAGAAAAGAAACCCTAGAGGAATAGACCAACTGCCATAAAATGGCCGACTCGATAACAGTGGTTAGTCTTGGATGCTTCCCCCGTCCTCGCCGTCATGCCAGAGTCGCTCGTTACTGCCCAACTACGTTTGTAAGCGTTCTCTAACATGTTGTATCATTAGGTCACTGAGGGACGCAATATATGTTCACAGTAATGCGGCACTCTATTTTCAACTGGGAGCGTTTGTGATGGTGTTATACGATCACAGTAAGTCGTCGGTCTTCTACGGGTATTGCGTCGCGTTGACCTCCGAGGGTCCTACTATGTCTAGTCCTGACTTTTGCGGAAGAGGTAACGTCCTCTGTTTGCTTTCGTGCTTATTGTAACCTATTCATAAAACCCGTTCCATTCTTCCAGGTCAGCTGTATATGGGGACAAAAGCTCAACGGCGCTACACTCCTTTTCTTCATTAACCGCTACATTACACCCATCGAATTCATTATCGTCCTCGTCGGTAAGCGCTGAATTTCCTTTCACTTCAAATCGTGGTCCTAATCTTTGACTGGATCTCAGCCTTCCACCAAGCGAATTGGCCAGCCGAGGTGTGTAACTGTATCTCCTGAGTTGTCGTATTGATTTTGAAATGTTTTTTGAACAGGTGTAAGTAGTCTATCCTCTCGGAGTTCGATTAGCGTTGAAGATGGAATTTGCTATAGTTGTGACCGATTCGTTGCATTTGAAGGGGGGGCTACAATCGCTTTGGTCACTAGTGAGTTCCGCGCAAACCAGGCCATGCAAACATTCTCACCTAGCCCGTTAGTTGCCGAACGTCTGTTATTTTTGTCCATGATCGCCGACTATCTTTTGACAATCAGCAACATATAGTTGTAATGATATTAAGGGTCTATGCGTTATACGGACGTCCAAAATTCCTCTTATTTGTCTTATTATCGCTTTTGGTTGGACAAGTAGTCATTTCATCCATCGGTATCGTGGCAGGCTTTGGTACGCATCTCGTGCATCTCATGGACTACCGAATTTACTCATCCCTTTGTTCGTTTTGACAGCCGCCCCCTTTCCCCCTCCTCTCCATGGTCAGTCCCATCGTTCACGAGACGAAAAAGCTTCCCTGATTTTTTTTTCATAACGAAGGCTGCGTGTTGACAGGAACGCGTGCTCTCTTTCGTGAGTTTGAATAAACGCCTTCTATTTCTACCTTCAATCTCAACAATTCTTCAGCCGCTCTCTGGGTCGCCCCGCTCGTTTTAGATTCGATAATATTCACCCTCACCGTTTGGCGCACAAGAAGATATCTATCACAACATGTATCGTAAGTTTTTGACACTTCCATGACTGATGCCCGGATGGCTTCTCATACCATGTGCTTAGGACGGCATATGTTTTAATGCGTGACGGTACCATTTATTTCTTCCTGATATTTATGGCGAACGCGTCAAATGTCATTATTTACTACGTATGTTTAGCCTTTTTTTCTCTCTCGATAGCAAGAGTACTAAAAGATGGTTCTAGTCAGCAGCAGATGACCTCAAAGCGTTCGGAGCTTCTTTCAGTCAACTCATAACCAGTGTCATGATCTCACGACTCATCTTGAATTTACGACGTCCACGAGAAGAGTGGGAGAATCCAGAGAACCCGCCGACACGGTCTAAAACCAAAGTCAACGATGTCTCTAGTCATTTCGTGTCCAGCGCAGTGGAAATGCTTAGGTCGTCTGTTACTGCTGACGAACATGATGGGGCTGTAGCGAGCAGGGAACGGTTCGTCAGGGAGACGATCAAACAGCAGTCGAGAATTCAACCAGTGTCTTCATCAACATTGACCACGCTCACGATAGAGAAGGAAGAAAGATTCACGACGGAGATAATCGAGATGTACTCGAGGAGTCGACCGACCACTTCGGATAGTATTGATAGCAGCGCAAGACAGGGACTATTTGTACAAAAATGACATATGTTTCATTAAAAAGTATACAACAAACGTTCCCGGTGAACGTTCTTTGGAATACACGGCTGACAATAGACACAATGGTAAGAACCACGACTTTACAGACTTTGTGCTTTTCAGAACAAGTTATACACCCTCCCCAACGGTAATTTCTCAGCGGGTCCAATGTCCGCCAAAACTCCATCCGCTCTAACCTCGTAACTCTCGGGATCAACCGTCATTTTCGGTGTAGCGTCGTTCCATTTCATATCCTTCTTCTCAATCTTCCGGCAGTTCTTCACTGCTTCGAAACGTTTAGCCAGGTTGTAAGATGCAATTGTTCCGGAAGAGATCGAAACTGCTGATACGAATGCAACAGAGTTCAGAGCAGCAGAAGCCGGATTGGCACCCCACATGGATTTGGAGTAAAATGGTTGGACGGATGGAATTGAGGCGTTGGCATCTCCCATCTAATATGAGCATAATATCGAAGGGGATCAATGTGTAAATCCTTAATTCATTTATCAAAGGAGAAATGAAGGAGAGTGGGGCGAAAGTAAGGCTATCTGCAGCCTTTGTGAGGGAAGGGAAAAAAGAAGACGCGGAAGTTGACAATAATAGCTTCACAAGGCAAAATACCCACCTGCGAGTAAACTATTACTCCAGATTTCAGAACCATCTCCGGCTTTGAACCAAAGTTTTCCGGTTTCCACAATACGAGATCAGCCAGCGTGCCAACGCCCACATGTCCCACCAAGTGACTTATTCCGTGAGTGATTGCTCTGTTATTTCCCGAGGTGAAAGCAGTCAGTGAGTCAATACCCAAAGAAAAAGCGCAACGATCAAAGGTTTGAAAACATCCGACATTGGGAATAGTAAAAAACGAACGGCGGTGATCAAAGAACAGGTCTGAAGGTGGGACGGGACGTACGGATTGATGGTATACTTGGCAACGTATCTCTTCACTCTCCCATTATCCCTGCCATCCGTATCACCCAACGACGCCAAAGGGCCTCTAAACTCCCTCATCTTGCTCGCCGTCCTCCAAGTCCGACTAATCACCTCTCCGACGCGTCCCATAGCCTGAGAATCGGAACTGATGATTGAAATTGCGCCATTGTCGTGTAGGACATCTTCCGCTGCGATGGTCTCCGCTCGAATGCGGGAATCGGCAAAACGGACGTCTTCGTCGATGTTTTTGTCCAGATGATGGCAGACCATGAGCATGTCATGGTGTTCATCCACCGTGTTCTTGGTGTAAGGCCGGGTCGGGTTGGTAGATGAAGGAAGATCGTTTTTCTGACCACAGACAACGATGATGTCGGGCGCATGTCCGCCACCTTCGTAGAATGGTAGAATAAAATATTAGAGACAGAATGGAACAGGAGAAGAATGAAATAGATTATGTGCATGGGCTGATAGTTACCTGCACCCTCACTATGATATGTATGAATCGTCCTCCCACCAAATGCTTCAATTGTTGCTATACAAAGCACACTGATCAGCTTTTAGCCCCTAAAAAAGAGAAAACAAGAAAAAAAGACTGGCGGTCCAACTCACTTTCAACGAACCCACTCTCATTCAACGTATCCGTATGAATATTCACCTGTACATCGAACTTATCCGCAACATCCAAACAATTCCTAATAGTCGCAGGCGTACTCCCCCAATCCTCATGCAACTTCAATCCCAACGCTCCCGCCTTCACTATATCCTCCAACGCCTTTGGTCCCGAATCGTTCCCTTTCCCCGTGAACCCAAAATTCATCGCCAACCCATCCGTAGCCGCCAACATATGTCTCATATAAAAGGGCGAACTCGTACACGTCGTCGCGTTCGTCCCGGCAGACGGACCCGTCCCACCACCGATCATCGTCGTCGTACCCGCCGCGAGCGCTTCAGGAACTAGTTGAGGACAGATGTAATGTACGTGAGCGTCGATGGCGCCGGCGGTGATAATGAGTTTCTCGCCCGCGATGACCTCGGTGGAAGAACCGATGGTGAGAGAAGGGTGAACGTTGGACATGACGTCTGGGTTACCGGCTTTGCCTAGACCGACGATAAGGCCGTCTTTGATCCCGATATCGGCCTTGGGTGGTTATTCAGGGACAAAGAGCGGGAAAGCAAAGGTTATAGACAGAATACATATCAGAGCCAAGAAGGGGCTAAGAAAGATAATATGAGGGGAGTTGATTGTACCTTGTAGATGCCTGACCAGTCTACGATAAGAGCGTTGGTAATGACGAGATCGAGTGCTTCGGATGCAGGTCTGTTCGTAGCTTGGCCCATGCCTTCACGGATGGATTTTCCTCCTCCAAACTTGACTTCGTCCCCGTAAACCGTCTGGCGTCAGTCGGGAAAGACGAAAAGAGAGAAAGAGAGATTAGAATAACGTATGAAACGATGAACGACCACATACCTCATCATGTTCGACTTCAATCCATAATGCCGTATCTCCCAACCTAACCCTATCTCCCGTCGTCGGCCCAAACATCGATATATATGCCTCTCTCCCCATATCCGTATCCTCACCCACTTCCAACGCTCCCGGTTCCGGTGTATGTGAAAATCCTTTCTGCACCAACTCGCTCACAATCGCATCAACTCTGTTCAAATCCACAGTACCACTAGCTAGACCGTTGCCTCCAGAAATAATCTTGGCACCAGAGATGGAGACGAGAGTGACAGTGCGAAAGTCTCCGGGCTCGAAACGCACAGCGGTTCCAGATGGTATGTCAAGACGTTTTCCATAAGCTTTAGCGCGATCGAAATTGAGGTATGAATTCGTTTCGATGAAGTGGTAATGTGAGCCTATCTACATAATAATGACCACAATAGCGGTCAGTCCTTCGAATCGGAAATGAAAAAACAGTGTAGATACCTGAACGGGTCTATCTCCGTTGTTTGTAACACGCAGCTTGATACGTTCTCGGCCTTTGTTAATGATGATCCTAGGAGAATCCTTCTTGGGAATGATCGCTCCCGGCATCTTTTCAGACGCGTATTCAGACTCATCTTCAATGGGAAACGCGCTTTCTGGTGGGATAGGAAGGAATGAACCATATAGAGCTGCTTCAAGGTTTCCGGATTCTGTACAGATGGGGTCGTGCACTGTTACAAGGAAGACTCTGTCATGGGCGGAAGTAGTTCAAGTTTGGTGGAAGCTTTTGTGAGATTTCACAGCAATACATGTTGGCGTGGTTAAAGAGACACCGAACTCACCCATCGACAAAGGTTCCTTCAACTTGGATCTCATGTAATAGGCTCGGAACACATGGGAGAACGTGTCTTCGGCCGAGAAGTGTTTTCCCGTGTTGCATGAGTTCTGCAACGGAGTGTTTGCCATCTCGGATGAGTTCTTGTAGTTGAGAAGAGATCAACGCGACTGCTTCAGTCTGGTTGAGCTTGATGCCTCGAGCAAGTCGTTTTTGAGCTAGGAAGCCTGCCTGTAGGGGGTAGGTTTAGCAGTTAAGTTCGGGTTGGGGCAATGAGGGATCGAGTATGCACTTGATGAAGCAAGAGTTTGTCTTGCTCTCGTGGATTAATACGCATAGTTGCCCTCGAAGAGACTGACGATGGACAAAGGCAGACTCGTGCATTGACAATGTGAGCTATAGATAACGATAAAGGAACCAATAAACAGATGTAAATTCTCAGCCATAACCGTTCCGTCGCCCGTCTCATTCCTTCCTCCTCAATCCACGCGTCTACACAGCGTATTTCAACTTTCCTGTACAGTTCTGCGCAGTGCAGGAACTTTCTCGATAGATCACTTCATTTCGGAAGGTTCAAGCCAGTGCCAGCATGATGTTAATGCACGGCCCCACGAAGGACCGGTCACACTGACTGTACGCCCCGAGTCGACACGACCGACCAAAGGCCGAGTCAATTCCGTTCTATCCACGTTGCTGCGGTCGGACGGCGGGGCCCCAACGACGTTCCCAGTCGTACATTTGAAGCCATTCAAGGATAGATTTTCTCCCAGTCACAACGCTTCCCACCCGATCAACGAACAAGTCAATAATCAGCGGGCGGATTCAAACGTCAGCTCACAAGACGGCTGGATCAGAGTCACATAGCCGGGGCCTGTTCCTATTTTGTTCTGTACAGTTTTGTTGAGTTTGTATATGCTACGTGTTGTACGTGCTGATAATCATTCATGCATACACAGACTTTCCATCAAACAGACAGCTTGGGTACGAGATGGAGTATCTCCGAATATCCGGGGTTTCGATTGGTGGAATTTCCCCTCGGAGCACCGCCATCTCACTTTATATGATCCGAGTGATTAGTCAGCACCAGATCGAGTCAATTTGCACGTGACTTCAAGACCTTTCATTTGAGCTGCATTTGCTTTCCGAATCCCCTTTGTTTTCTAGCGCCGTCCACTCGATCCCTCTTATGTCTGTGGCTCAACCTCTTTTACCTCCCACTACATCCCTCCCCATAACCACTCGCAAGCGCACAAACTCCTTTTCTTACTCTTCCGCTTCCTCTACTTCTCCTCGCCCTTCGAAGTCGCAACGCACAGCAATGGGCTCATTACGCCGAACAGAGTCATATATCTGCCTCACAGATCTCCAGAGCTTGCCATCCTCCTCCTCCTCTCTCTCAGGCAGCTCTATGGCGCTAGCCTATGACTCCTACTCTACACCATCCACACACAATGCCCGCAGCATGCGACAATGCAAAGAGAAGCGGGAGCGAAGAAAGGCTTATTTCTACTACCCCGAGGGCACCTTCAATTCGCCGTACTCATCACCCTATTCAGATTCTGACTCTGAGTTAGAGCCTTCCTCTTACCCCTCTACCCCCTTACCTCCTACCCCCAAATCACCACCTAAACAACAATGCCCCGCAGCCCTCTCTGCCTACCGCATCTCCTCACCCCTTTCTCCCGTCCGGACGGTCTTACCCGCAAGACCTACTTTCCCCCGTTCAAAACACGAGCCCGATTTGTATAAACAGGCCATCACTACTCGTATGCGTTGTACGCCCGAGGGTCAACAGATCTTAAATATGGGTCCACGACTTGCTTTGTCGATCATGACTGCTACGAGGGACCTCGAGCTCATAGTCGCCGCTCAGTCTGCTACACCGGAAATGTGGGACGGTTCCCCTTCCTCCTCGGCAGATGTTGTCATGTCAGATGCTGTGGGTGCTTCTTCGAATGCAACAGCGGCCACAGCAACGTCGTCGTCATCAAGTAATTCATCTCATGGATCACCTTCATCGTCACCCGCGCTTACGAATTCATGGGTAGTCGTGCATAATGAAGATTGGGAAATGGTGGACTGTATTAGTTCCTAATCCCAAACCCACTTCCCGATTCGGCTTCCTCATCGAGATCGTGGTTAACTCTATTTTTGGGCATCTAGGCGCTTTTTTTAATTTTATGGACTGGAGAGGATCACCAGACGCTGACAGGGAGAACGCCGAGGAGCCAAATCTAAGAAGATGGGAAGAATCGTCCGGAAGTGTATGATACGGCTATTGATTCCAAATGATTGATTGATATGTTCCTCTTTTCCGACTATCTCTCTGCTTCTGGGTTAAACGTTGATCGGGCGCGCGGGTTCTTCAATTGGTTTTGTTTCTGAGATCGGGGCTTTGACGTTTCGGGATTCTTTGGGTCTGGGTTTTTTCTCCTTGTGTCATAATTTGACAATTTTGGGCGATCTATCGTGTTTGCGTTGATTTCGCCCATGCGCGCTCTGATCTCCGGATTCCTTTCTACCCCCCTCTCATTCTCATCATCGCGCTCTCTTGACATTGATGCATATGGACGTATGCATCATGTTGCCATCCTATCGACCTCTTCTCTCTCTCCTCGTCTATCCCAGAGAGCCGGAGCGATAGCATTTGCAACATGTTACCCGACCGAAACGCGAATGTTGTTCCTGGCCACTCTGACTTCCCTCTCGTCCCTGCCCCTACCCCCTTCCCCCTCTTTCAAACAACACCCCTGTACTCCTGTACTCATAGTCATCATGCTCACACGCACGGTGTTAACGTATACATATGTACGACCGTTAACGGCCACTCTCTCTCCGTTGTTGTTGTTTTCGGGTTTATTTTATTCGGCCTTTCCTCTGAATCCGAAGAGCCTCTTCGGGTCCTTCTGATCCCAGTGTATTTGGTACTTTTGTCTATCTGGTCTACGGTTTTGTTTTTGGACATTTGGTTGATTATCTTCCGCGCCTTTAATCGGTTCTTTTTGTCTTCGATTCGGTTCTGGTTTTTTTCTTTTTCTTTTTTTTGGTTTGTCTTGCTGGTTCGTGACATACGCCTTCATGGTCTGTTCCGCAGTTTCGTCTTCTCTTCGCTCGACCAGTTTTCTTTCTCTTCTCCTTCTCTATCTTTGTCTTCTTTCTTGCTTCATTTGCCAAAATGTTTTCTCATCTTACAAGTTCATCTTTTCTCATCTTTAACTTCTTTGGTCTGTGTTTCTTGTGGAAAAAACAAACGTCTAACCGGAATTCTTTCTGTTGTCTGTACTACTAATGCTACTTACTTACGACCACCACTAACGACCATATAACGTACTACTGACTACTTACTATACAAGGCATTTTCTAACACACAACGCATTTTAACGTACATACATACAACACATACATAACATGTCTCGTTATTTTATCAATCATTCCTGGAATTTTCCTTGCTCATGCGACCACTGCCAAGTGACTTTTATCGGCTTGTGATTAAGTACCAGTAAAGTCTGGGGTTTATGTCCGTCCATTCGGCGTCATGATATGTCAAAGTATGTACTGATACATTTCAACGTTAACTCATACTAATAGTCAATGATGTAGCTATAGTACATACTCACGACTGCTGCCGTGGTCTCTTCGAATTCCTCAATGATAATTAACGCTAGAAAACCCCATAATCCGCAGCTAGCTACATACTGCTAGTAGCGGCGTATATTATGAGAATTGTAGGTAACAAGGAATTTGAACATATCGCGTACGTTACTTGCGTGTGTACGTGGTCCTCCTATATCACATCCCTACAAATCCGCGATTTCTACGGTTATCCACATTTCCGATGGTCAAATCCCGAGAACGTTCGCTTGCTATTATTATTTTACAACTCGGAATTTGTGGAAAGTCGGCCGCACACTTCCGCCGTTCTGTTTTTTCTCCACGTCTGCGCACTGACGGACCCGACGACGTCCGTATACGTACGATTACTAGCAGTCCGTATCTGCCATGAACGTGTAACGTATTGCGATTGTGTACCGCATATCGATTATCAGTGTCATATAATTCGGGAGGAAATTTCGAAAAAGAGATGTTCACTGAGGTAGGTGGGCAAAGGGTATACTAGTACGCAGAGACGTAAAGGGAAACTAGAACAAGATCTATAACTAACCAAAGGGATTAAAGCATTGAAGAGTTTTCTCCTGAATCTTTCCTTTCGTGGAAGGAAATTGAATCGAATTAGTAGGGATTCAAAGTTGGGAGATACGACGATGTAATTATTCATGTTGTTGTGGAGTAACTAGCTTGACTAGTGCCTAAAGCAATTTAATAAGATAGTAATCGACTAAATCCCTCGGCGTAGACTCTGGATGATCATGAGCTTTCAATCCCGTCCCGTACGTTATGCCAGATGTTAACGTTAACGTTCTTATCTTGGTGTCATTTTTTCTCGTGTCCAGTTTTCAAGAGTTTTGTGCACCGTACGTCTTGAAGCAGGCTCTTGGGGTTGCAGAACAAGAGTACCTCCGAACGCGTTTCTATCGGATCTGACATCATGAATTTGACCCACATACAATGCTTGCTTTGTTGGAAGAGCTTGTAACTTTTCTTGGCTCACAGTTCTCCCCCAGATCAGTATATGCCGCAGTGGGCCGTGGTTTACGTGTCAAATCGATCAAAGATTCAAGAAATCGTCCACCCGGAAATCACTGTGATGCATGATGGGCCTTGGTGCTATCGACCTGTATCCTGTGTCAGTTACAAAGTGAAACTCAACTTTCTAAATATACATCATGATGTCGCTCCCGTCTCGCTGAGGGCCCAAAACGCATGCATAGGCTTTGGAAGCATTTAGTCTCTTGACTCGGACCAGGACTAGTACTACTGCGTATATATCCTATGCCTAAATCGACCTAGTTTAAACCTTGTAAAGTTCGAATTAGATTTTTGGCTCAGTCGCAGCGGGACTCATAAATTGACTCTGGAACAAGAGAGATATCCATCATGATAACGATAACAAACAGACCAAAATTTCAGAACTCAATAATTGAACCTTGCAGCCCGGACTTGCAGATGAACTTCTTGATAGTAATTTTTTCATTATGATCATATAGACGCCCTAGCGCTAAACATACCACTGGCAGCGCTAAAAAGGTATCCAGGTGATACCGGGACTCTTCATACCGGATGCATCCATAGGTCCCTCATACCGAATGTCGACGCTATTCTGGATTTGGTTCCATTTTTGCCTAAAGTCTCCATCTTTTAGAGAAAAATTTTAGTATTCTAGGGTTGCGTCTCTACTTCTCTTCCAAGTTCCGTGTTCACTAGCTCGGTTAATCTGTTCGGCTTGTTGAACCTCCGAGGTCAGAAGTTGAGTGTGTACTAGACCGCATTCGCAAAGAGAATTCTGAAAGCTCCAACAATACAAAACCCATTCAGTAAAGTTTAAAAAATGGCCAAATTTCTCTTTGCGAATGCGGTCTACTATGATTATCGATTCGCAATGGAACATGCACAGGTTACTCTACAGCCAAAGTTCCCCCTTCGAGAAAGACCCCGCATTGACAGTCCAGCTTCATGACCCCGTTCATCCCCGTTTCCCGTTCCAACCTTAGCTCCAACAGTTCAAGACTACATGTCTGTCCTAGTCATCTTGAATCATCCATCTGAAATCACAGATGTGGAAGCTTACAGCTACCTACACTCTATCTCCGAAATGTCCAACCTTAGATCATGACCATGAAAAATGGAATTTCGAAATACAATGAAGAGTTGTCACCATGCTGAGTGATCCAAAATATCAAAAATCAGATGGATAAACACACGCAGACTTGTTCTTTACCGCCGGCCCCGAGAGCGCGCATTAATTTGCCGCTTTGTGGACTTTTGTGGGTTAATGATACTGACGTTCGTGTCATTTGTACGTGGTTGTCATCGATACCAGTCGGATGAGAGAGGATTTTCTATCAATTACAAGCCGACATCGGTGGAGTCAGTCTAAAAGGTTTTGACATGTTACACGTAGTACACGAGCGAGCTTGATGCGACGCGGGAGACGAGGAACGCTGAACCTAGGTAAACGTCGACTCATTATCGATTATCTGCTATAATTCTTTATCGTATCCAATTTTTTCACGGGTTGGCTCACATTTGTATAAATTAAATAAGTATCTATCATCTAAAGTATCTACATACGTATCCGTCAATACTGATGCGTTTTTGTAGACTAGTAGTCTCTTATTATACACGGATGCGAGCCGCTGGCAGCAGCGCTCGTACAGACGGGTGCTATTTTCTCGAAGTAATTATACGTACATACATATACTTCTTTTGGGATACGAACTTCGTGATTTGCTACCGACATTTTCGATTCTGCGCTCATGATCAGTAACTATCAACGACATCATCGGATGGACCGTGCAGCTGTTCGGACACTACTCGTTTTTTTCCTCGCACTGCAATCGGATTCGGATGTATACATATGTAGATGAATTCTAGTTTCTATTTTTAAGAATTTATGTCCACATAGACATTATTGACTCCTGTGGTACTGACATCTTCTCCTTCCATCTAACATTGGCATCTGCCATTCGACTCATTCGACGTATCTTGTTACTCCTCTAGTTCTTCCTATTTTCCTCCCTCTCATGTTCTCGATGTTTTCAGCCTTCTCTTCTGATCGAAGGGGTATTTATGCTTCTGTTTATACGAAACTGTGTTGAATTATGTCCTTTTCATCTCATATGTTGAATGTTCCCAGCTACGTGGTGTACATGTATAATCATAGTCACCTTTCTATATCTACAATTTAGCCTTGCAGAATAGAATAAGTAGACACTCCAAGTCACTTACCCGCGGAGTACAGCATAACCAAATATAACCATTTGTTGCCCAGTAAAGTTTGCTGCATGTCTCGGATGTCCAGTGTCGACGTAAAAAGAGGTGGGGTTTCAGTAATTACAAGGTCCCATCTATCCATAATATGTATACGAACCATTGACATGCCTCGTCACCCATTGATAGGTACTTAGCACTGCATGAGCTCTTGTAATCGGTTCCTTCTCCCCCACTTGGCTCTCGATCCAAGACGTTCACCATTAATATCGAGCCTCGAGGCGTTACATACAAAGGTACCAGGGCAAATACCAAGGGTATATCATGGCTCCCGGCTCCCATCAATGTTAGAGAGTAGCACTATCATGATGTGGATGATGTGGATGAAATTGATCACTGCGCTCGCTCGTTTTTTATGCAACTAAGGTGTGGCAGCTAATCATGACGTGTAGCTACACGCCCGGGGTTTGAGGGCATCAACAAAACTCGATCACATACGTGATGTGGCTCATACGCATACTATGTATATATGGAGTATAGTACTATAGTTTCAGATGATTTAGAGTTTCTTTCACTTAGGCTTATCTCCTAGTAATAATCGTAGTGGCGAAAGTTGAAACTTGAAAAGCTTGTACATACTTTCCTACCTAGGTCCACGGTAGCCTCAAACCCCAATGATGCCACGGTGTCTCCCGACATAGTAGCAGGATTTTGTCGTTCTTGTTTCAAAGTTTAGTGGACCAAACTCAACTTGGAAACTTTATGATGATTGCACCCAGTAGTATACTGTACTATATGGGCGAGTAATGCACTTGTAAAGGAGTTGTTAATGATGCCTATGTAACTTAGTAACAGGACTAAGGTTGTTGAGAAAAAAGTGTTAGATTGCAAGACATAAATGTAGTTTATTATTCCTCTTCTGCTACGAGGTCATTGAATTTCTACTCCTTACCATTACTGAGGCAGGGGATGATGTCTTCCTCTGCACCTTCTTATTTATGTAAAGTTCTGAGTTGGACTTTTGTTATAGACTACTCATTGACTAAAATTCACTTGTAACCGGGAGGTTACACAACCGTACCTATAGCCTCCTATAGCTAGCCTGCACGGCAGGTTGTCGTGATATAGTACACCTTTCTAAAACTTCAAGCGTTTGATACTCTGATAAGTATTCTTATATTCCCGCTATGTGGAGCGGAGAAAATATAGTTCTTATTGCTATGGAACAGTATATCAACCCTAAGGCCTAAGTCCTTGAACACTCATCAAATTGACGATATGGTTGAATAGTTGGATCCTGCTAACGGCTCCGGGTCTCTACGGAGTAGTTATCAACTGACCTAGTAAACGATCCGAAAACGTCGAGTTTTCACTTTTTTTTATGCTGCGTCACACGACCAAATCGCTGAAGTTGAAGCTATCCTTGAGACAAAAAATAGGTATATGACAGAATACCTAAAAAAAACCTACATTGCACCCGCTGCTTGCGAGGAAATCTAACTCCTCGGAAGTGTTTGCACTAGGTCAGGTCACGATGGCAAATACTACAGCATGATTGAGCAAAAATCACTGACAGGGTCAAGCGGGAAACGAATCTCTTTGAACCGAGTAGGTGTAGGTCGATGAGAAAAGAACCTTCAAAAATGGCGGGTTTTTGTTCAAGATTCTGTCCTATCCCCTGTCAATGAGCCACTAGATCTTCAAGAACAACCACAGGAATTGTTGTTGCTGCCGACCGAAAAGTAGTAATATAAGGAAAATGAAAGAATTGAGCGGAAATGAACGTAACTGTAATCCGGGATTTACCTCAAGTTGACACGATGTTCCCGAACGCAGGAATCTGGCTGATTGGCATCTCGTTTTTATGAGCGCGAAGCCCCACATAGATAAAAGAACGTGTCAAGCGATCCACTAGAAAGCGCGACATCTGAATTCGAGCGCTCACAGCTAATCATCTGGCGAAATGACTTACGTCTACGGAGATACGCTCCCCACAGGAGAAACACAGTTAATTATGAGCCGGAAGTTTGAATCCCTAGCGCCCAGATTACAAGCAGATATATACATCCTTGGATATATCAATTGAACGACGTACGGCTGCGGAAGGATGTCCTATAGATGTTCAGGTCAATGGGGCAGAAATAGCAGGGATACATCAGAAATCCCTTCATCATAATCATGATCTTGATTGTTTAAAAAGTTAGTGACAACGGGACATTGATGGACCGGCGACTCAAAGAGAGGCCGACTTAAGTCACAAGCTATGTGGATGAAAGCCGTGAAAGAGATTATCGATCGCCCTTAGTTGCGCCAGCCTCAGTATTGATAGAGAAACCTCCCGAGCACTGTTAGTTAGGCAAAGTTGAGGAGGAAACAGTGTTCTTGAGCGTGTATGCAAAGGCAAGTAAGGATGGGGTCAAGTATGAACCCTCTGAGATTCATGGCACCACTAACAAGGGCTTGAGAGTGTTGCCAAAGTCAGCTGGAGTTCAGATTTGAAATTGAATGAAAACACGATCACCAGACCCATAAGTATGCGCACGTGAACGTGATGTCAGTGAGACACGTGGAACGGTAAATCCGGACCGGATCGTTATTCCACCTCATTGTAGCGCAGAAAGCTAATAATTAACCCACCTCTCATTTCGGGGACTTATCGAGTTGGCCACGCCATTTGCTCCCACTCGTAGAAGTTCAGAATCAAGACAAGGTTGGTCGCGTGTGAGGGAACAAAAAGAAAGTTTGTCGAGACAAAACTGTCAGCCTTGCAGGAAAAGTGAAAGTGCCTGACATGTTCATATCTTTCATCGGATACATATACTCCACCTCTGCCCCACACAGCCATCCAAGAATCGATTTTCCAATGACTTCGTACATTAATAGTACGTATTTAAAAAGACACGGGGTGGGCGAGACCAGCCTTTTGAAGGAAGCCTCGGCCCTCTCTCTCCCTTTGTCAGTCAGCGGCCGCCATATGATTGGGAGCGACCGTGCAACCTAGACTTTTTGGACCGTCTTCGCAACAAGACCATATCGAAACAATTTTAGAGACACTCGAACGTTGTCCACCAGGGGCCATCGAAACGAAGTCAAAAGCCTCTTTTTCAAGACGACCTAAGTAAATTAGTAGTTGGTCGTGCAAAAAATTCAAATTAGCACACAACGTTTCAAAGAACGGTGACACGGAAACCCGTCACCTGGGTGGAAGACGCATTTGGTGAGGAGGGATGGATTGAAGAATTGGTTGCAATTGGTACAGCGTAGTGAAAGAGGGCTTTGTATGTTTTCGACTCTTCTTTTGGAAGTCGTGCGTTTGTGTTCGCTAGTAGGGTTATGACAGCTGTTTGCCATTCCAAGTGCCATAAGTTCCCTTAAAATTGCCAGACGGAAACGATGATTGCCTCCTGCTAGTCTCATCATGATAGTACGAAGCTGCGGCTCAGGTACAGAGGAAATGATGGTCTCCAAGTCGACGTCATCTAAAGCACTTGGGTCATCCCCCGTGTCGTCGTCGGAATTGGATTCTGAATGAGGGATGGGAGAAAGGCACTTGGAAGGAGGATTACATTCGTCGCTGGATGAGCTAGCATATGACGCTTTTCGAAGTAGTGGGCGAATTGGCGGAGGTGTTGAAGCATTTTTAACACGAGACATCTAGTCGAACGGTAAGTCAAATTGATAGACTAAAAACAACCGGCAGAGGCGTACTGAGACCAAAGTGCAGGAGGGAGGTAACAAAGAGGATGTTCAACCAGCAGAATGAGGGAACGAGACAATGAAGGACAAAGGTAATTGTCATGATGCTAGATGCGGATCGCTTTAATGCCGTGCCAAAAGACTTTATAATAAAGAAAACGTGATAAACGGGGTTCCAGACGCTAACCAAAAATCGTATCCGGTCGCGACTATGTGCAAACTCATTGTACGTCGGACGTCATCCGGCCTGAGGACTGTCAATAAGACCTTCCCGCAGTCAGTCCATCAGGCGCTGTTTCTTTGAAGGTAATGCGGGTTCATGTAACCCGTGTACACAGCCATGACTTTCACCATCTTGCTTACAACAAGTCCAACTATAGTTCTCCGGAAATTGTCGTCGCGTCTCTTCGCAATCGATGGGTCCATGTACTTCTTCGTCCCAGTCAACAAAACTTTCGTAGTCAGCTCTCAAGGCGCCTAAGAAGGAAGAAAGAAAAGGTGAGGACTAGAAACCCCAGAGGACTGATGAGTTTACTACATGCCTGGATGAACCATACATTCCTCCGCCTCTCGCTCGGTATTTAGATCAAATTGCTCGTTACATTTCGCACAAAAAACGAGTTCGGGATACTCTTGTTTACGTTTAAGCGTAAGGAATTCCCGTGTCATCGCATACTCGACGGCAGGAACTTCCTCAATCAAACGAAACATGATTTCGCGAAGTTTGTTTTCCGGAAGAGTAGCCACGACTTGTCGCAATTGCACTCGGGAATGTTCGTCCACAACAACCTCGTCACCGGAGTCTTCAGAGGATGATTCTTCTTCCTCGCTCTCTTCGTCGCGGTCGCTTCCTCCTTCCGAGGACCCATCGGAAAGTCTTGTTAGATCAATAACTTCGACGTTTTCCGGTTCTGAGGTCGTTTCTTCCACTGGAGAGATAGAGATCCAATTAAAATAGAGGTACAAATGGATCGTGAAACTTACTATTGGAGACTCTTCCCAGTCGGGTCTGAGTGGTTGGAGAGAGAGCACTGAAAGACCGCGCTTGATTAATCTTGCTGAAGGTGTATTCAGCACGTGACCGCCATCTAGAAACAGGCGCCCACTCGGACCACCGCGAAATTTGGAGTAGCATTCCTCGTTATCTTCTGATGTCCATGGTCTGGGCTTTGGTCTTTGAAGGTATGTAGCTTTTAAGCTCTCCCGGCCTCATTGCCCTCTTCTTCCAAGCTTCCTCCTGTCTTTCTGATCTGCGAAGGAGCTAGACAGCAGGTGTGATATGGATATCGATGATGGAATCTCCTGATCATGATATGTTCTTATCATTCCCAAACCGTTCTCAAGAAAGCGATGGACGGCGTATCTTGGAATTTTACACGTACAAAACTACCGCTTAACTTTCAACAGAAGCCGCAATCGAATTTCGGGAAGCAAAGTCCGCATTATCAACATCAAGACATTTCCATTGTTCTCTTCATTTTCTTTTCAAGTGCTTGGACAATGAAATTCAGTAGCTCAAGCGTAGTTCAATCCGACTAGGTACTCCTCTTGATTGATAGCACTCCTTGATTTTCTGAATCAGAATTAATTTCAGCAAGCGTTGCCTTGGTCCGCCCTAAACTTGATAGAAGTAACAAGTATACACGTGTACGGGTTTTGAACATGTCCGTCCTTCCCTGACTTGTACTAGTCAAGAAGTCAGAAGCTCAGCTGCGTGGTGTTTTCATGAAGCAGGCGCAAACAAAATCCAGACCGATCATATATAATTGCGAAATCCTTTTATACTGCGGGCCTACGATATCCTGACTCTCGTCGACAGTCCCTTATCTCTCTCTCCTTTCTGTCCACTTCCTCTGGTACGTTCCTCATGACCTTCGAGCAACACCGTGTCGACGAGGAATCTCCTCTCTTAACGAACCGTAATGTCAAGACACGAAAAACTACTCCCTTACCCAAAGTCCAGATCCTAGTCGTACTACTGCTTCAGATATGTGAACCCGTAACTAGTCAGTCGATTTATCCATATATTAATCAGGTGAGTTATCCTTTTCTTATCTTCCACATATACGTCAAAGCTTACGCCAACTTCTAATAGCTCGTGAGTGAGCTTGACATTACTGGTGGAGATGAGAAGAAAGTAGGCTATTATGCCGGCCTCATCGTACGTTGGCATTTATTCAATTGCCGGATCTTGTTCTAACAAAGCATGTCAAGGAATCCCTCTTCTTTGCGACTGAAGCACTGACCGTTCTCCAATGGAGTAGAGCTTCTGACCACATAGGCCGAAAACCTGTTCTCATGATTGGATTAGCGGGCTCGATGATATCCATGTTGTGTTTTGGTCTTTCGAGAACTTTCTGGGCGCTGGTCATTAGGTGCGTGTGGGCGTAAAATTTTTACATTACGGTCATAGCTCAACTGCATTCATGTACAGTCGGTGTCTTACTGGTTTGCTGAATGGCAACATTGGTCTGTGCATGAACTGGTCGAACTTTCGATAGTAAGGATCCTGACATTAATGGGAATATAGGGGTAATGAAAAGCATCATGGGAGACTTGACGGACCAATCAAATCGTGCAGAGGGGTTCGCTTTGATGCCTGTGGTTTGGTCTATTGGAGCGGTGCGTGGATCCGGATTTACATAACCTTAGAGCCTTTTAACATCCTGACATCGCTATGTTTCTTCAGACACTAGGGTGCGTAACATATGATAGTTTATTTACTCATGTTTCTGAATCCCCCTCAGTCCTCTTATGGGTGGTACCTTTGCAAAACCTGCGGAACGTTGGCCGAAGGTGTTTGGATCTCAGTTTTGGAAAGACTATCCTTACTTCCTTCCATGTCTTCTTCCCTCATTCTATGTATTATTCGGCCTCTTGCTCACTGCAGTCGTTTTTAAGGAGGTAAGATCCTTGAAACACCATCATGAGCACTCTTTTTGATCAGACGAAAAAATCTTGACAGACGCTCAAACGAAAACGGCCCAGTTCTATTTCTCGAACACGTTCATCATCTACTACTGACTCAAGCTTCTCTTGCACGCTTAACAATGAAACGGAAGATAAACCCCTCCCCCTACGTAACCTTTTCATCTATCCCGTGGTAATATCCATCAGCAACTACGTTGTCCTGGCGTTCCTAAACATCGCTTTCAACGCCCTTCTGCCCTTGTTCATGTCCATGCCTCTAAAAATTGGTGGACTTAACCTTCCTCCCTCCATGATTGGTTATATTATGGGCAGCTATGGGGCTGCGACAGGTATATTCCAATTCTTTTTCTTTTCCAAAATCATCCGATATCTTGGTGAACGAAGAGTGTTCCTTAACGGAATGATGACGTTCCCCATTTTGTTTGCGCTCTTCCCTCTCATGAGTCTTATTGCCAAAAACTATGGAATTAACTTCATCATCTGGATGGGTATCGCACTTATCATTGTTCTTGGAATTTTCATGGATATGGCTTATGGTAAGTGAAAACAAGCTCATCTTCAAAAACGCCTAGAAAGCTGATAATCGTGATCAAATAGGGGCCATATTCATGTATATCACAGCATCTGCCCCGAATAAACGTTCATTAGGCGCAACAAACGGGATATCCCAAACTTCTGTGTCTATTGCTCGAGCGATCGGACCAGCAATGTCAACATCTCTATTCTCGCTATCTGTCCAAGAAAACTGGCTCGGTGGCTACGCTGTTTTTGCGTTTTTCGGCTGTCTTTCCCTCCTTGCGCTGTTGATCGCTGTACGCCTTCCGGTGGACATGTGGGAAGAAGAAGAGGAAATCGAAGAAGACGAAGAGTAAAAACTACAAAAATCATCATCGCACACTTGACGTGCGTGTTCAAAAAAACCGAAGCGGAACAAAAAAAACACGATAGAACACGGCTGGATTCGCTTTCCCGTTTTTCTCACTCAGATGTCCTGCCACACGCCTTTATTTATATTTCAGACACTCCTTTTGTTTTCCAATGATGTATTTTGCCACTTCCGTTCCAAACCCGAACGGCTTCGTTGGAGTGGTAGTAAACCCGGTAGATGGAGAAGCACAGGGATGGGCGGTCCATGCGTGACCATCGACTGGTGGATCAACTCACGTGGTTTATAATTCTATTGACTAAGCGTCGGTTGCAGTCGGTCAGGTTGGTTGAAGTTGATAGATTTTCGTTCGTACGCGCTCTAGCTTGTAAAAACAATCCCGTTGACTCTGAGAACTCCGTACCCCATCTCTGCACCCCTATGCCACCCAAATCTCCGGTATGGCAGTACATAAAACAAGGCACAGTCGACATGAATAACTCGAAACAGAAGTGCTCTTGGTGTAAGTTTTGCATCGGGCACTCTGCACAAGTATTGCAGAATATCTACAGAGAGCAGTTTTCGGCTGGTTTGAGAGCTGATGTACCAGCTTTGGATGTAATCACGGAACAAGGTGCGTGATTATGATGGTTCAAATTGTTAAAAAGAAACTGACATTTCTGTATATAGTACACCACACACTTCACGAGAATCAGAATCCTTCCGAAACACGTAAAGTCAATGTTGGCTTCGACCTCACCATACAGGTCCTGCAGGGACAACCAGAAAAGCTTTGGAACCATCTTGCAAGCTGTGATCATGCCCCGGCAGATGTACAGCAGGTGGGAAAGCGAGAGAAGGATAGGCGACGACCAGGAAAAGCTTCCCAGCCCAATTCCGTCATCAACACAATGGTATTAAGTCCAAATGCCGTCTTTCCTTCATCTACTCCATCTGGACCAGTAGCTATATCAGCACAATCTCAGACACCGAGCTCCGCAGGCGTAAATGTACCAATGATTCATGTCTCCCTGAGTGAACCTGCCAGCATGGCTCCGAGTCGTACACCGTCTCCAAATCCCCCGAATTCCGATGCTGTATTCTATGGTGAAATCCTCCCTCGTCGATCTCCTTGGACCAATGACCTGCAACAGGAATTCAATGCAGATCTATGTAATCTTCTGGTAGCCGGCCTGGTTGCTTGGAGGGCTGTTGAGATACCATACTGGCAATGGTTTTTTGCAAAATGGGTCCCAGGTGCAGCTCTGCCAGCACGGAGACAGCTTTCAGGACAGATACTTGATGATCAGGCTGAGAAGGCATACAATAACATGAGAATGGAGACAGATGGTCTGTATGGGACTGGCCAATGCGATGGATGGAAGAATGTGAAGAAGAATAGTGTTGTTGCCAGCATGGTCAATGTCGAGTATAATGTAAGCATTGCAGCTGCCCTCACTTTCCTCCGTCTTTTTCCGAACAAATGAACTGATTTTTGCATATCACAGCCTCGTCTTCTTGGCGTTGAAGATATATCGGCTGAGCGTAAGACTGCTGATAATTTAATAAAGATTGTTATCAACGAAATGAACCGAATCCGTGACATCTTCAATGTCATTCTCGTGGCCTGGTGCACTGATGCAAGCAGCGAATCAGCAAAAATGCGGCGAAATCTCGTTGCAAAATTTCCCTGGCTTGTTGTACTGGACTGTTGGGCTCATCAGGTTAACTTGATTGTCGGAGACTTCATTAAGCTCAAAGTTCCACTCATTCGAGCTGCCGACAAGGCCTTGGAGTTAATCAAATGGTTCAACAACCATTCTTTTGCACTCGGGCTACTGAGACAGGAGCAAACGTTCTACCGATTTGCGGTATTGGTTCTTATTCTTCCGGTTCTTACACGCTGGACCTCACACTATCTCGCAATGGATAGACTGGTGGAATTGAAGCCGGCCTTTCTGCGCTTGGTCATTTCAGATGATATTTGCAAAAAGCTCGTGGCTTCGGCAGGTTCAAAGGCAGCTGACAAGACCAAGGCAAAAAAAATGATTCGATTGATCAAGGAAACAGAGTTTTGGACACAAGTCGAGAGGTACATTTCAAGTACTACTCTCTATCACTTTACTAACACTGGTCTTTTACTAGTCTTCAGAACATGCTCCGTCCATTTGCTATCGCTGCTAACCTAATTCAAGCTGACAACTGTCGCCTCGACACCGTCTTGTTCACCCTCGCACATCTATATTATATTCATAAAACATCACGAAATATTGATCATCGAGTTTGCAATGCTGTGATCGCAAGCATTGAGAAGCGTTGGAAGAAAGCCGATCAAGAAATCTTTATATTGGCAGTTGTATTCAATCCATATATCCGGAGCCGGGCCTTTGATCCCTCGAATGAACTTGCATCCGCTGGAAGAATGTGGAACCTAGTGCGACGTGCATACAAGCGCTTTTCAAGAGGCCAGGAACCTAGTGCAGAGTTCAAAGAATGTTTCACTGCTTACTATCGTGGTATCGGCCGCTGGAGTGATGAACACATGGATTTGAAGGGGAGCCGAGAAAGTGCAAATCAACGTGTAATTCTCCTATAGTGCTCCATGAGAAATTAATTGGTACTGATTTTATTTTTATTTTTTTTTCAATAAATCAGGGTACATATGTCAATCTAGTGAAGCTCTGGCGAGATTTCGAGGTGGAAGACAACAGTTCTGAATGTAGTAATGGTGCAAATGGAATGGTTCGACTGGCGATGCGGATTTTGAGCATGGTTCCCAATTCCGCATCTACAGAGCGTATTTTGAGTCGTTTCGGCAGTATTCACACAAAAGCCCGAAGTCGTCTCCATGTGCAGAAGGTTCGGAAAATGACTATCGTTGCCCAGGATATCGAGCGCGTGCACGGGACAGGTCCGAGTCGCTATACAAAGCAAACTGCAAATGAGGCAAATGTAACAACTCCGCTTGTTCCTCATTCTCAGATGGCTGGTGATTCCACTGGCGAAGAGGACGAGATTGCGCATGCACTGCGTAATATTGACCTCCAAAGTTCATCAGAAGATGATACTTCTGCAGAGAACAGTGAGGACAGTGCCATGGAAACTGATGGTCCGGATTTACTAAGTTTCGAGGAGATTGTCGAGGAAGCTCTAGGAATTGAAATGGATGATTTGGACACTCCAGATGACCAAGATGTTGATGAAGATGAAGATGAAGCTGATGAGTATGACTCGGAAGAAGTGGATGTTCCTCAATCTTGTTACCTTCTTGAGAATCTCTTCCGATACCCCTCTTCTGAAAATTCTTCTGGTTCTCAGTCCAATTTACTGTCATTCATGATGGATTTCTGGGCTAGAGGAGAAGCTGCACTAAATGCCGACATGGAACTTCATGAAAATCTTACTACGGGCTTCTCCCATGAAGATGACTTCTAATTGCTTGCACCATGACTAGTAATACTTGATTACTGATACAACATTTGCTAATTCTCTGCTGATACTGTAGCTATATGATTTGACAAATGTATATACTTGATACCGTACTGTAAATACCTCTGAATAGTTGCACATTGCCTCGAAGTTGTTGATTTTCTGACTGACCAGCACCGTGGGAACTATCCGTCGGCTAAATATCGACCGCGGTATATACCACCATCGACTCGGTCTCAACCATAGGTCGGACCAACAGTCATTGGTCTAAAACCCGGTCGAGCCCAACCCTGGAGAAGCATCCCTCGGGGTATCGACAAAAACGTGGTTAACATCAGTTCCAGACATCTGAGAAGCAAAGGACAGATCACACTGAGCGCCAGCGGTCTTGGTCGAATCAACATTTTCAAGTTCTATCGCACAGTCAATGTCCTGTCCGTGGAAAGCAGGGGGCAATGCGAATTCACCCTATAGGGCGCATAAGAATCTCGACGCTGATCAATAATCAGAGAGCATACCTTGAACGAGTTGTTTCGGAAAGCATTGAGTAAGAAATGTGTTGGACAAATGAAGGTTACTGGAGGACCGACAATGATTTGTACCTTGGACGAGAAGGGAAAAAAGGGGGCTTTTACCTTCTCCTTAAAGCCTAGCAACTTCTTCATCTTGTTCCAGTCCAAAATTCGGAAACAACTGTCCAGCATAAACAGTAGCGTTCGCAGGGGCGGTTTGGTTAACAAAATTGATTCCCTCATTCGTGTTTGTCATTGCGAATAATGCTTGCTGAAAATTAATTTGGTAAAAAGGATGTTTTTCCGTTTGACAACACTATCACTGTCAAAGGAATTTCCCACTCACCCCGTTTACTTTACCTTGTTTCAATGCCTCAGTCACGCGTTGAGTGATGAAGGTGCCATCAACTACAGGAGCAGCCACGAAGGTTCCAAAAAAGCCGGCTTGGACAATGGCGACGTTGACGTTTTGCAAAATGTTAACATCGACCGCTCGAAGACAGGCAAGAGAGTCCAGTGATGATGAACAACTATATGAAAGATCAATTAAGTGCATGAAGATTTGTTTAAGCAACTGACTTTGTTTGAGCGACAATTTGACTGAATAGTGCCTAGCCAGACAAAGACTGAGTCTGATCCATGCTCGAAGCCCGGAAAAAAAGTACCTCTGGAATTGGGTCGTTGAATTTATATTGTGAAGGCAAGAAGGTGGAACTGGTCATGGCGGCTCTGAACAGAGGTGGATCAGTCTGTCCATCGTTCGCGACGACTTGTTGAAGAACAGAACCAGCCCCTACATCAGTTCATGAATGGTCAGCCCTATGTTCTTATACTTAGATGAATAATAATTGATTGGACTTGCCGGCACTTTCGCCCCAAATAGTCACTCTGGTTGGGTCCCCACCAAATTTAGATATCTTTTCAGGGATTCAGTCAATATGAATAGACTCCATCGGGTTTGAATATGACACACATGTGCTTGGACCCAACGAAGAGCAAAATCTTGGTCCACTATATGTTGAGAAAGATTAGAACAAGCAGAGCTTGGTTAAGGGTCAGAAAATTACTTACACAGACCAGCATTCAAGGCACCATTGTCTTTAACTGCCTGGCCAGCGAGGAAACCTTGGGATGAACAATATAACATACTACTGGCGCAGTTGAAGTTCGACTATAAAACTAGACCACGGCGAGGGTCACAAGTACAGGGACCGAGCTGATAAGGTCCTCTTCCGAACTGTTGGTAACAGACCTAAGTACCACCTCCCATTCAAAAAAGAGATTTAAACAGACGCTTCTTTATTTTCTTAGTACTAGCACAGACCAATATCCATACAAAGACCCTCACGGAGTCAAAAGGGTCCAAGTCTGGAGTATTTACTCAGCCTAGCAGTCCAACATCATCAGTGCTATGTTATGTCCGAACCATAAAAGCCATCCTAAGGAAATCGTAGCTTAATTAGCTTCGTTTTCGTAACTATAAC